>BQNB010077426.1:0-30849 GCA_026074375.1 Tanacetum coccineum | reverse complement strand
CGTCAAGTAATATAAGAGAATCAAATGTGAGCTTAAAACTCCTAGTCACTAGCTAAGTACTTGAACCTAGCCCTAACTTAACCACTAAACCTATTAAACTTATACAAAAGGTGGTTAATAACCAAACACACGTACCATAAGGGCTCATGTATCTAGTGAATGTCTTATCTTGATGTCCTTGGCATAATCTTAGCCGTCCCATAAGCATGGAGATGAGGAAGAGACTTACAAGTTTCTTACATCATGTATCATTTAACCCACCCCTAACCAAGGTAAGTTTAAGATTAAAGCATTTAACCTTTCCAACATAAGATATGTGCTAGGAACATAAACACACAACCCCACTGTGAACACTTTGCTCCCCAAATCACCCTCTCTTGCATTCGTCCCTAACTCTCACTCACACATTTGTTTACTTCATTCGTGGCCCTCATAGTAAACCCATATCTTTACTTCACTCCTCTCCCGTTCGTTGCATAATTCAAAACCACCATCTGCTATCAAACACTCCCTCACTATTACCTCTCCTAAGTATCAGGATTAGCTACAAAGAAGCAAGGCAAAGGAGAGAGTTTTATAAAGGTTCGGGTTGTAAGAAGGCAAAGTGGGTTAACTCTTTTAAGGAAGCTAAACGGCATTTCCATTCGGGTTGCTAACACTCGACGCTCGTCATCTCATTTCTCCTCACTCTAGGACCTTTATAAGTCGACACTCATTCTAAACCATCCTTCATTTCATGATTATACGTATTAGAGACGTTGTGTTAAGTTAAATAGGTTACAAATTCGTAACCCGTTCCATTCCGTTTCATTTCGTTTCATATGTTATATCAACTTGTGTGGCATTTAACATGACCCTCATTCGTAACATAAATCATCCCTAGACAATCATAAGCTTACTTGACATCTCTTGAACTCAAAAACAAGAATAACATTTGCATGAAACGTTTAAGCTCGATATTTAACGATTCCATACGTATAATTTTTGTGAAAAATACGTTGGCTCAACAAGGGGACTTAGAACTAGCATAATGTATGTTTGCATGGCTTATTTAATAAGCCATGGTGGCTTATTTGGTTTCATAAGACTCAAAAACAAGTATTAGTTATAAAACATAATATAAGTCGAAGTTCATACATGACACTTGGGACGTAAATATACGCAAAACCACACGTAAACTTTGTCATGCAAATGGTTGGCTCGGTTAAGAAGGCGGCATAGTGTCTAAATATGCTTTTGCACGAAAATAAGGTAGCTTAAATGAGTTTATTTAAGCCCTAAATCTTATTGGTTGACTTAAGGTTGGTGGTCACGAAACAAGAATAAGGAAAACAAAATAGTGAGTTTACAACTCACTGTTGATTAATAAAAATGTTTATTAATAAACACTATACTTATATATAATAGATTATATATAATCGTACGTCCTTCCGAGAGCCAACAACTAGAAACTTTTCCTTAAAACATAAAAGCCGCCACACAAGTAACGATAACATGTCGTTATGTAAATTGCAATGTCGTTGTAGTTTATACATTGAGTCGTTAGCCTAAACTTGTAGACTATGACTTGCCATACTTACTTAGGTATTTGACGGCGTCACTTATTTGTCATACTTTTGGTGCATTTGTAATTCGAGGAGAACTACTGGCTAAGGTGAGTTCATAGCCCCATGTTTTACTATATCAATGATTTACAACTTTTGGGGTGATAAACATGCATTGTTTTATGATTGGACCCAAGTGTACATTTTTACATGATTACGTGTTTGTCTAAGTAGCCATAACCCTCTAAGCATATTATCATGAACTGTCAATTACTTCGTGTGAGCGCGAATGTTATAAATAGATCTATTCGGGATTGACATCCCCGTTCGGGTGAGTAGCTCTCACTGTGCCAGTTTATCGGACAACGGACGTATACCATGTCGGATTTAGGATGTTGCGGGTTAGAACATCATCACGGGCAATGTTGGAAATTTATGTTGCATTTCATACATGTCGAGCTTCAGTGTCATGAGCTTAGGGGAACGTAATTACATTTTATGATGTTTGCATCTATTGCATTATCACCGGGAAAATCTTGCGGTCCTACATTACATTTTACATAAACCTATGAATTCACCAACTTTATGTTGACGATTTAAATCATGTTTTCTCAGGTCAATAAGGCACGAGGTGCTAAGGATGCATTGGGGATACTCTTTTGGGGAGTCATGCATAAAAGATTTGGAGTCATTACATCTTAGGATATTTGTTATGATCTAAAATCTTGTTATTTCAATGCTGAACACTTTAAGCCGTTGTGCTTTGTCTTAAACAATTTCAATAAATCCAATGTATCGTATTTCAAACGACTCTTTTAGAGGTCGTTTTCATATATTGTACTATTGATCTATGATGTAATGCTCCCGGACATATTATTCCGCTGCGACCCAATTAGGAGGTGTTATAGATTGGTATCAGAGCCAAGGTTATAAAGAACCAGGTCAAATGTTTTTACTTGGACTATAACCGTTTTCAAACATTGCATTATAAAAAGGGATTTTTATAGGACATTCATTCATACATTACTTGTTGCATTAGTTAAGTATACTAGATGCGGCATTGTTCTCATACGTGTTTATAATATATTAGGTATATTATTATTGGTCTTATATATGTACTAATGTAAACTCTCTTTGAGTGTTACAGTCATGTCATCAGATTGGGCATCATTTGAGGTTACATGTACGTCTATATCATCGCATGGAGACCCGCTAGCTTAGGTTGTGGACTTCTTCAGACTCCATGAGCTCGACTTATCGGAGGTTGCACCGGCATCACCGGACTACGTGCCTGGCCTTGAGGAGCCAGAGCAGGCACCGCTCTTGCCAGATTACGTGTTGGGACCAGAGTACCCCGAGTACTTGGCCCCATCTGATGGGGAGGTTCCTGTTAAGGATCAACCTTATGTTGTTGTTGATTCACCTATAGCCTTATCTCTGGGCCACGTTGCTGACTCGGATCCCGAGGAGGACTCTGAAGATGGTCGAGTAGACTATCCAGCTGATGGAGGTGACGTCGATGATAATGACTCCTCTGATAATGACGAGGAGGATGAGGCTTTGGAGGAGGAGGAGGAGGAGCATCTGGCTCCGGCCGACTCTGTTATTGCACCCGTTGTTGACCATGCCTCCTCTTCTGAGGAGACAGAGCCTTTTGAGACCTATGAGTCTGCGTCTACACCACCATCACCACCGGCATATCGTAGCACTTCTAGGATATCTATCCGGCCCGAGGCACCTATGCCTTTTCTATCAGAGGAGGAGGTCGAGAGACTTCTTTTCTTACCACCACCACCACCATCACCACTCATCTCACTATCACCACCCTCTACAGAGAAACGCCTTGCTAGGTGTTTAGCTGCACCTACACTTCCATCATCACCACTTCCTATAGTACCGCACCCATATGGTAGCCCTAATCATATGCGTGCACCCCCAGGCTTCAGAGCTGCCATGGGTAGATTGAGAACCTCATCACCATCTACTCATCATCCACTACATCCATCATCACCATTACCACCTCCACCATCATCACTACATTTACCACCACATGTACCCACATCATTACCATTACCATCATCACCATTACCACCACTACCAGCCTCACTGTTCATACCACCACCAATCAACCATAGGGAGGACATTCTCGAGGCTGAGTTACCACCTTGTAAGAGGTTATGTCTAACTGCTCTCACATTGATGTATGAGGTTGGGGAGAGTTCGACTACTGATCTTAGACCTACTGAAGGTCATGGGATAGACTATGGGTTTATTAGCACTTTGGATGCCGAAACCAGATGTTAAAGAGCCGAGGAGGTCGGCTATAGGATTAGAGATGTTTGAGTAGACCTGACAGAGGCTATTGAGGAGGTAGCACCGACGACCCTTGAGGGGGTCAATGCTAGAGTGACCGAGCTTGCTGCGGTTCAGGAGCAAGACACACAAGATGTTTATGCTGTGATAGAGGATACTTAGGATAGACATACTTAGTTGTTTCAGAGATTCGATGGATTAGTCAAGGATAGACAGTTTCACTATAAGACTGCACGACTGTTGGATCAGGAGGCCTTGGTTTCCCGAGAGGCTTGGGCACATTCTGTTGGGTTGAGTTCGGCAGTTCACTATGAACTGCAAGCATATAGGACTCATACACAGATGCAGGACTTCCGTATCGCCTCATAGGAGTCACTGATGACGACATTAATTACATATGTTTCATCACTGCAGGGACAGTTATCAGCAGCATTGGGACAGATTCAGGCACTTCAGGCTAGAGGTCAGACTCATGCAGATGATCGCAAGGGTGCTGGTAGTTCTGCCTAGGTTTACACTTCTCATGTTGTATTCATAATTATCATTATGTTAGCCGGCTAAGTATTATGGGTTTTATGCCCAGCTAGCATGGCAGTAAGACTTGTATTTTCATTTCTTGTATCAGATAATCATGTATGTTTTCCAGTTATATATGATGTGTTGTATTATGTCATGTCGATCTCAATTCTGTTATGTGTTGTGATCCCAGTCATGTTATATAATCACTGTGTGATGTGATCTTGTTATATATATGTTGTACCCATGTCATGTTGTGATGTTTATGAAAACTTATGTATTTTATATTGTTGTGATTTAGAACAATATGCTACTAAGAAGATCCTCTGCTACTGCAAGGACTGCTGCGGCTGCTACCCCTATGACAGCTGCTGTTGTTGAACAGGTAATCAAAGAAAGAGTGTCTGTGGCACTTGCTAATCATGAAACTCTTTGAAATAGCACTAATGGTCAGGGCGACGGAAGCCACAATTCTGACACTGGAATTAGAGGAACTGTACGCACTCCGCGTGAGTATACGTACAAGGATTTTCTAAATTGTAAGCCCCGTTCTTTTAAGGGTATTGAAGGAGTGGTTGTGTTGTCATAATGGTTCGAGAAGATGGAATCAATGTTCCATATCAGCAACTGTGCTGTGGAGAACTAGGTTAAGTTTGCTACTTCCACTTTCCTTGTAAATGCTCTGACATGGTAGAACTCCCACATGAAGACTGTTACTCAAGATGTTGCTTATGCTATGGACTGGAAGGTACTAAAGAAGATGATGACAGTCAAGTACTGCCCAAGGGGTGAAATCAAGAAGTTGGAAATTGAGCTCTGGAACCTAAAAGTAAAGGGTAATGATGTCGCGAGTTACACTCTGCGTTTTCAAGAGCTTGCACTGATGTGTGGAAGGATGTTCCACGAGGAATCAGATGAAGTTGAGAAATATATTGGTGGACTTCCTGATATGATTTGGGGAAATGTAATGTCATATCAACCCAAGACGATGGAGAAAGCAATTGAGTTTGCTAATGATCAGATGGATCAAAAAGTCATCACTATTGTTGAAAGACAAGCTGAGCAGAAGAGAAAGTTGGAGTTTAATGCTAGAAACAATCAGGGACACCAACAACAAAACAAGAGGCAGAACACTAGAAGGGCTTACACTGCTGGGCCTGGTGAAAAGAGGGAGTACACAGGATCATTGCCCTTGTGTACAAAATGCAACTATCACCACAAAGGGCCATGTGCTCCTAGGTGTAATAAGTGTAAGAAGATCGGCCATCTGGCTTGTGACTGTAGGAGTTCTGGTCCCAATGGTAATAATAACAATCGTGGGAACTCTAAAACAACTCAAAATGCTGGCACTTGCTATAAGTGTGGTGTTCAGGGGCATTTCAAGAGAGACTGCCTGAAGTTGAAGAATAAAAACCGTGGTAATCAAGGTGGGAATGGCAATGCCTCAGCGAAAGTGTACATGGTGGGCAATGCGGGGACAAACCTAGACCCCAACGTCTTTACGGGTACGTTCCTTCTAAACAACCGCTATGCTTCTATCCTATTTGATACTGGTTCCGATAGGAGTTTTGTATCTACTATATTTAGCTCCTTAATTGATATCACACCAACTACATTAGACCATTATTACGATGTTGAACTAGCCAACAGGAAAATAATTGGGATAAACACTATCATTCGGGGTTGTACATTAAACTTCTTAGATTATCCCTTCAACATTAACTTAATGCCCGTAGAACTTGGTAGTTTCGACGTCATAGTTGGTATGGATTGGTTGGCAAAGTACCATGCTATCATTGATTGTGCCAAGAAGATCGTTTGTATTCCCTGGGGAAATGAAATCCTAATTGTCCATGGTGACGGAAGCAGCCGGGGAAACGGGACTCATTTAAACATCATTTTGTGCACCAAAACTCATAAATATTTGTTGAAAGGACATCACGTCTTTTTGGCACATGTTACTACAAAGGAGATTGAAGACAAGTCGGGGGAGAAGCGACTTGAGGACGTACCAATCGTTCGAGATTTTCCTGAAGTATTTCCTGTAGATTTGTTGGGTCTTCCACCGACTCGACAAGTGGAATTCCAGATCGATTTGGTACCTGGTGCTGCACCTATAGCACGAGCACCTTATCAATTGGCTCCTTCCAAAATGAAAGAGTTGTCGAAGCAACTGCAAGAGCTATCCGACAAGGGATTTATAAGACCCAGTTCCTCACCTTGGGGAGCTCCGGTCTTGCTTGTCAAAAAGAAGGATGGATCATTCCGGATGTGCATCGACTACCCAGAATTGAATAAACTAACGGTGAAGAATCGTTATCCTCTCCCAAGGATTGATGATTTATTTGACCAACTATAAGGATCCAGTGTATATTCAAAGATAGACTTACGGTCAGGTTACCATCAGCTTAGAGTACGAGAAGAGGATATTCCGAAGATGGCATTTAGGACTCAGTATGGTCATTACGAGTTCCAAGTGATGCCATTTGTTTGACAAATGCACCTGCGGTATTCATGGACCTCATGAATCGAGTGTGCAAACCATACTTGGATAAGTTTGTAATTTTCTTTATTGATGATATACTAATTTATTCAAAGAACAAAAAGGAACATGAAGAACATCTTAAGGCAATTTTAGAACTGCTTAAGAAGGAGAAGCTATATGCTAAGTTTTCAAAATGTGAATTTTGGATTCCTACGGTACAATTTCACGGTCACATGATTGACTGTCAAGGCATTTACGTAGATCCTGCCAAGATCGAATCTATTAAATATTGGGCGTCTCCTAAAACACCAACAGAGATTCATCAATTTTTAGGTCTTACTAGATACTACCAAAGATTCATTGAAGGGTTTTCAAAAATCGCTAAGCCGATGACCAAACTTACTCAGAAGAAAGTCGCCTTTGAATGGAGTGACAAGCAGGAAGCAGCTTTTCAGACATTGAAGAATAAGTTATGTAGCGCACCTATCTTAGCTCTCCCTCAAGGAGTTGAGAACTTCATTGTTTATTGCGATGCGTCACATAAAGGATTGGGTTCGGTGTTGATGCAAAACGAGAAGGTGATTGCTTATACGTCATGACAGTTGAAGATTCATGAGAAAAATTATACTACTCATGATTTAGAACTTGGTGCAGTGGTGTTTGCTCTAAAGATTTGGAGGCACTACTTGTATGGAACCAAGTGTACAGTGTTCACATATCATAAGAGTATACATCACATACTAGATCAAAAGGAGCTGAATATGAGGCAACGTCATTGGTTAGAGTTGCTCAGTGATTACGATTGTGAGATTCGTTATCACCCGGGGAAGGAAAATGTTGTTGCTGATGCTTTGAGCAGGAAAAATCGAATTAAACCATTAAGAGTCTGAGCTTTAGTTATGACTATTAGTTTGGATCTTCCCAACCATATCTTGAATGCTCAGACTGAAGAACAGAAACCAAAGAATCTCAAGAACGAAGATGTAGGAGGTATGATCAGGAAGGATATACCGAAGGAGATGTTGGAGCCCCGCACCGATGGAACCTTATGCTTAAACGGAAAGAGTTGGTTACCATGTTATGGTGACTTGAGGACTGTAATCATGCACGAGTCTCACAAATCAAAATACTCTATCCATCCGGGTTCTGACAAGATGTACCAGGACATGATAAAGCTATATTGGTGGCCCAATATGAAAGCCGACATCGCCACCTATGTTAGCAAATGTTTGACATGTGCTAGGGTTAAGGCCGAACACCAAAGGCCATCGGGTTTGTTGGTACAACCCGAGATACCCCAATAAAAGTGGGATAACATCACAATGGATTTTATCACAAAGCATCCTAAGTCATTGCAAGGCTATAACACCATTTGGGTGATTGTTAACCAACTTACGAAGTCTACGATCTTCGTACCAATGAGGTAAACTGACCCCATAGAGAATTTAGCAAGGATGTACCTAAAGGAGGTAGTCACAAGGCATATAATACATGTCTTGATCATTTGTGATCATAACCCTAGATTCGCATCAAATTTCTGGAGGTCGCTTCAGAAGGCTTTGGGTACTAATTTAGATATGAGTAATGCGTACCATTCACAAACTGATGGACTAAGTAAGAGAATGATCCAAACTCTCGAGGATATGCTACGTGCTTATGTGATCGACTTTGGAAATGGTTGGGTTAAACATTTACCACTAGTTGAGTTTTCTTACAACAATAGTTATCACGCTAGCATCAAGGCTGCACCGTTTGAAGCACTTTACGGACGAAAGTGTCGTTCACCTGTTTGTTGGGCCGAGGTTTGACAAGTTTAACTCACCGGTCCAGAAATAGTCCAAGAGACAACTAAGAAGGTCATTCATATTAAGCAAAGAATGCAAGCCGCTCGTGACCGACAAAAGAGTTACACCGATTTAAAGTGTAAGCCGATGGAGTTTCAAGTTGAGGATAGGGTTATGCTCAAGGTTTCACCTTGGAAAGGGGTCGTACATTTTGGAAAACAGGGAAAGTTAAACCCTAGGTATGTTGGACCCTTTAAGGTGTTGGAAAAGGTTGGATCCGTTGCTTACAAGCTTGAGCTTCCCCAAGAGTTGAGCAGGGTTCACAATACATTTCATGTATCCAACTTGAAGAAATGTTATTCCGACGAACCATTAGCCGTTCCATTAGAAGGACTTCATGTTAATGAAAAGCTCCATTTTATGGAGGAACCCGTAGAGATCATGGATCGAGAAGTCAAACGATTGAAGCAAATTTGTATCCCAATTGTCAAGGTTCGATGGAACTCGAGGAGAGGTCCTGAGTTCACTTGGGAACGTGAAGACCAATTTAAAAAGAAGTATCCGCATCTCATCACTAAACCCGTACCTTTTCTAACGGGAGGATACTGTAACATTTCATATTTTCAGGTCATTTATGACTTCAATTATTCAATTATTTATTTTTAAGCTTTTTCGCGTTTACTTTTAATTATTATCGTATAGTTAAATCGCGTAAACTAAAAATCATCATTCAACGTAAATGGACAACAAAGATGTTAAAGTTTACGTCAAGCAAGTGTTATAGAATTTTTTAGAGTATAATTTATAACTTTTCACATTTTATTTTTATTGGTTATGTAAAACGCTTACGTTTCGCGATAAAATACGTTTAGGCATACCCGGAAGCACCTAAACTCATCTATACTCAAACCAATGCTCACTTTTATACCCTTAACACAAAAATTAACTTATTTTTATATCATTAACCCTTATAGGGTCGATCACACCCTAACATACTTGTAAACAAATTAATTCCTTTTACACTATGGATATTAAGCAACATGTGCTTAATTTAAACTTAGCAAAGCCTTGTACAAACCCTAATTCATTAATGAAGTGTACTAAGGTATCTAATACAACTCATACTAGATTAAAACTTGATCTTTTTCCCTCTTAGCTTACTATACGAGTACAAGACAAGCACACACATATCTTCCCTAAATCTTGTACAAACTTTGTTTCATTAATGATGTGTACTTAGTGACTAGTAGCATCTTTCATAAAATCTAGTTTTGAAATTTTGTCCCTATTTCTTCACGACAACAAGGACGGTTTAACATATGAAATCTAGCATAAATCTTGTACAAGTATAAGCTCATTAAGGTTTAGTACTAAGAATCTAGTGAAATCTTACATAAGATCAATCTTGATCTTCTTTCCTTTCTCTTGTTCACGTCAACTAATATAAGAGAATCAAATGTGAGCTTAAAACTCCTAGTCACTAGCTAAGTACTTAAACCTAGCCCTAACTTAACCACTAAACCTATTAAACTTGTATAAAAGGTAGTTAATAACCAAACACAAGTACCATAAGGGCTCATGTATCTAGTGAATGTCTTGTCTTGATGTCCTTGGCATAATCTTAGTCGTCCCCTAAGCATGGAGATGAGGAAGAGACTTACAAGTTTCTTATATCTTGTACCATTTAACCCACCCCTAACCAAGGTAAGTTTAAGATTAAAGCATTTAACTTTTCCTACATAAGATATGTGCTAGGAACACAAACACACAACCTTACTGTGAGCACTTTGCTCCCCAACTCACCCTCTCTTGCATTCGTCCCTAACTCTCACTCACACATTTGTTTACTTTATTCGTTGCCCTCATAGTAAACCCACATCCTTACTTCACTCCTCTCCTATTCGTTGCATAATTCAAAACCACCATCTGGTATCACACACTTCCTCACTATCACCTCTCCTAAGTATTGGGATTAGCTACAAAGAAGCAAAGCAAAGGAGAGAGTTTTTATAAAGGTTCAGGTTGTAAGAACGCCAAGTGGGTTAACTCTTTTAAGGAAGCTAAACAGGATTTCCATTCGGGTTGCTAACACTCGACGCTCGTCATCTCATTTCTCCTTACTCTAGGACCTTTGTAAGTTGACACTCATTCTAAACCATCCTTCATTTCATGATTATACGTATTAGAGACGTTGTGTTAAGTTAAATGGGTTACAAATTCGTAACCCGTTCCTTTCCATTTCGTTTCGTTCATATGTTATATCAACTTATGTGGCATTTAACATGACCCTCATTCGTAACATAAATCATCCCTAGACAATCATAAGATTACTTGACATTTCTTGAACTAAAAAACAAGAATAACATTTGCATGAAACGTTTAAGCTCAATATTTAATGATTCCATACGTAAACTTTTTGTGAAAAACACGTTGGCTCAACAAGGGGACTTAGAACTAGCATAATGTATGTTTGTGTGGCTTATTTAATAAGCCATGGTGGCTTATTTAGTTTCATAAGACTCGAAAACAAGTATTAGTTATAAAACGTAATATAAGTCGAAGTTCATACACGACACTTGGGACGTAAATATACGCAAAACCACACGTAAACTTTGTCATGCAAATGGTTGGATCGGTTAAGAAAGCGACGTAGTGTCTAAATATGCTTTTGCACGAAAATAGGGTAGCGTAAATGAGTTTATTTAAGCCCCAAAGCTTATTGATTGACTTAAGGTTGGTGGTCACGAAACAAGAATAAGGAAAACAAAACAGTGAGTTTACAACTCACTGTTGATTAATAAAAATGTTTATTAATAAACACTATACTTATATATAATAGATTATATATAATCGTGCGTCCTTCCGAGAGACAACAACTAGAAACTTTTCCTTAAAACATAAAAGCCACCACACAAGCAATGATAACATGTCGTTATGTAAATTGCAATGTCGTTGTAGTTTATACATTGAGTCGTTATCCTAAACTTGTAGACTAAGACTTGCCATACTTACTTCGGTATTTGACGACGTCACTTATTTGTCATACTTTTGGTGCATTTGCAATTCGAGGAGAACTACCGGCTAAGGTTAGTTCATAGCCCCATGTTTTACTATATTAATGATTTATGACTTTTGGGGTGAGAAACATGCATTGTTTTACGATTGGACGCAAGTGTATATTTTTATATGATTACGTGTGTGCCTAAGTAACGATAACCCTCTGAGCCCATTATCATGAACTGTCAATTACTTTGTGTGAGCGCGAATGTTATAAATAGATTTATTTGGGATTGACATCCCCGTTTGGGTGAGTAGCGCTCACTGTGCCGGTTTACCGGACAACGAACGTATACCATGTCGGATTTAGGATGTTGCGGGTTAGAACATCATCACAGGAAATGTTGGCAATTTATGTTGCATTTCATACATGTCGAGCTTCAGTGTCATGAGCTTAGGGAAACGTAATTACATTTTGTTATGTTTGCATCTGTTGCATTATCACTGAGAAAATCTTGCGGTCCTACATTACATTTTACATAAACCTATGAATTCACCAACTTTATGTTGACATTTTAAAGCATGTTTTCTTAGGTCAATGAGGCACGAGATGCTAAGGATACATTGGGGAGTCATGCATAAAAGATTTAAAGTCATTACATCTTGGGATATTTGTTATGATCTAAAATCTTGTTATTTCAATGTTGGATAATTTAAGCCGTTGTGCTTTGTATTAAACAATTTCAATAAATCCAATGTATCGTATTTCAAACGACTCTTTTAGAGGTCGTTCTCATATCTTGTGCTATTGATCTATGATGTAACGCTCCCGGACACATTATTTCGTTGTGACCCAATTTGGAGGTGTTACACATTTCAAAACACATTTGAGTATCATTTTCCCCCAACGGAAAAACAGTAAAATGTGGGGCTACGAGAACTCACCTTAATCAAGTCTTTAGCAACCAAATCTTAATCACACAAGGAAATGCATTGACTCCCGCACATGACCTAGTCCAGTTAATGTCCCAATTTAAGCATCCAATTCCAAAACAATCTTCACGTTTGATTCATATAGTTTAGACGCGTTGTACAATTACCCAAAACAATTTAGTGGTGTGATGGTTGATGACATATTTCCATAATCATATCAATCTCATTCCCCGATAATACATACTTATACTATTTAGAGAAAATAGATAAGTAATATAAGTAGATATTTATAATTAATAATTATAAATATATCTCGACAAGTACATTTGGTAACCTTAGTCACTTTAAAATAATCATCATACGGTTAAAAATAAAACGTTTACTCATAATAAACACATTAGAGAAGTTTAGAGAAGAATTTTATTTTTCGTCTTTTAGTGAATTTATTAAATATATAAAATATTAAATAATAATTTATTATTTAAAAATAAAAATCGTGTTTTTAGGAAAATTTCTAAGTATAAGCTTTTTACGAAATTTCGAACCTTATTTTCAACACTTTTCATAAATTCAACACTTTTCGACAAAATTCCAAAATCTCAATCTTTAACGTTTATTAAAACGTTTTTCCCAAAATATCATTCAATATCACTTCGTAAATACATTTCCACTTTCAAAAGTCCGATAAAACTCTCATAACGACTAAATATCGTTTATTGGACTTTAAGGCCCAACAAGGGTCCATTAAGATATTTATAAATTCAAAATACGATCCAAGTCCGAAACCAATGTCCATTTACATATATAAGCATATACTTATAAGTAGAAAATAATCCAGACCACAATAAGCCCTCCCATTAAGCCGTGGCTTAAATAGACTTATTGGGCCGTGAGTCCAATAGCTAAAAAATACGTATATTAAGCTTGAAAATAAGCTAATAAGCTACGTATCGCATTTGGTCACTACCATAAGCTTAAAAATAGTCCACAACATACGTCATAATGCAAAAATAATCAAAATCACTTTCCTAGTGATTTTAGGAAGTGGTTCGTGGCTTATAAGCCTAAAACAAGTCAATAAATAGCTTAAAAATAAGCCCGAATAAGCTATACAAGCTATTATAAAAAATAAGTATTCTAGCATCATATATTATTCAACCATCAGGACCACAACATCAAAACTACAAAAACCCTCTTTTTCCTTTTCACAATCCACAAACCAAACACCCTCTTTTTTACTCATTTCGTTTCCAAAAATCAATTTTCACGACGATCAACTTGTACAACTAACATTTATGCATCAAAATAAACCAAAAAGGACAAACGGAATTTAAATTTGAAAACTTATAAGAAAATCTTCAAAAATATATATTTCTACACGAACCGGACAACCCAAACGTTGTTTAAATGAATAACCAAACACTAGAATCAACCCCGAATATTATGTCTTCATGTTTTCTTGATCAAAGTTCAAAAATATAATTTATGTGTGTGTGTGTTTCTCGGACGAACCAACAAAGAGAGAAGGGAGAGGATTTTTTTGTGAAAATGAACTATGTGTTTTTCAAATGAGGATAAGGGTATTTTAAGTGTACCATTCATGGACACACTTGCTAAAATCTTGCCTTGATGTCCCCATAGGACTAGACCTAGCCATGGCATCCAAGGAGGCCTCGGGCCTTTCTTTTCGTGTCGGGATCACTTAAATACTATTAAAACTCAACCGTAAAATTTACCCCAAAGTTAATTAGCATTTTTATTCACCTTAAAAATACTTTTCCATTAACCTAGAGTATTCACACGACATATTTTCACTTTAAACCCTTTCAAAACTCATTTGGACATTAACGGACAGACTCGTTTTTCGGCATTTCTCACAAATTTAAGGGTCAAACCATCCGGAATACAAATAACACAATAATACCCTCAAAAAGGGATTATTAATCACCATAAACCACAATTCATCACAATTCTCATAAAATCATCACTGTCAACACGGTACAAAATCTGAATAAATTAACAAAAGTCAAATAGTCAAATGACTATAAATGAAATATTCAGAACACAAAAAGAGCAAGGGTTATATTTCGTGTTATGAGCTTTCACGCATGCATGTAAACTTTACCACATTTACCAATACCCACAATATTTATACCTTATCGAAAATTAAACATATCCCTCCCCCTAAATACTACCCAACCGGTCACTAGTACCATATACAAAATAATACACAACTTACTAGTTTATACAATATACCAAGTCTCTCATTATCTAGCTAATTTCACTCAATCACCAACTCCCACCTTCTTTCTTACAAACCCACACCCCTCCCCCTCTCCAATCCCTTACACACCTACGCCTCTTGCTTCTTGATGGAGTTATGTTTAGTTTTCTATAATATATTTTGCTAAGCTAGTCTTTATATTCATTTCACTAAGTCATTTTTACTCATTTGATAACTAGCAAAACACAAAAATACTATATTTTCTCTCCTCCTAGCTCACGGTTCAAAAAGCAACAAAAAGGGTTTCATTGTCTTCCATTTTCTTGATATTTTTAGCATACAAGTGTGTTCAAGATTATATCAAAGGTGTTTAAATAATTGGGAATCAAGATTTAAGCTAGGGTTCAAATGAATTTTCAGTTGGATTCATAAGTTTTGGGTTAAAAATAAAAGCCTAGGGTTTCATTTGTGTTCATCATCTTTGTAAGCATACCCTATCTACTCTTTTGATTTTTATACATCTTGATCACGATTATACATGTTTCCATACTTTCATTATTTTCTTTTGCATATAAACATCTTGATTATAAAGTTATATCATCAACTAGTAAATTTTTATAAAGGTTTACAATAAAATCAAGAACAATATTGGTTTGTGTTTCGTGTTACATATATATAATTTTGCAATTAGATGTAAAATAAATAATTAATATACATGAAGAACATCTAGAAATATTTATATTGGTGGTATAAATAAGTACATTGGTTAAATTATTAAACATGTTTAAATTAATAGTTCCATAATCTACTTATTAAGTCTCATAAGTTTATTTCATATTTTTATTCATTATATTGTGAAGTGTTGGATGGGATTAGGTTAGTTCGGATGTTGTTGATTGTGAAGGAGGTTGAGTTGATTAGGTTAGAAGGTCTTGTTGTGTAAAAATGAGGTTAAATTATAGATTTTAGAAGGTATATAACCCCTCCCCCCTTAACAGCCGACTTTAACAGTAGAGATAGAAAAATCTTGACAAATTAAAACCTTAAAAATATGCTATTACACTTTAATACGATTTCGAGCATATAAAGAACTAAAAAAACGGACATATAACGAAGGAGATATGGTCAAAACAAGATTAGTAACAATACCGGCAAAAACAGTTTTTCTTAACAAGTATGGCAGATTCAGTTTTCATGATTTTGACCCCTTTCGGGTCCGAACCGGCTAAAGTATAAAACTAGAAACTTGCTCGAAATGATTTTTCGATAAAATATGTGCGAGTTTTCGAAGCCCGAAAGTGTAAAACGGAAGAGTTATCCTCCATCAAACTTGGACTATTTTCGAAAAATGTCATAAAATTTCCTGCACACTTTTTACTTAATCATGTTGCTGTCAGGAATTGTTTTTAGTGATTTCAGGTGTTTTCGGGTCCGTTTGGACTATAAAAACCTTAGGAAACAATATAGTATCATTTGTATAATATTTATACGCGTTATAAACTTTATAAACATTATTTTATAACTAGTTACACTATAAATAAGTTGACGTTGTAAAAATAATAAAAATAGTAAATCAAGACGAACTAGACTATGAATTAATTTTCGGACATTAATACTGTTAAACGAAGCCTAAATTAGAATGATGAAACTTAACGTAAGCATTAAATTTAGGCAAATAAACTAAAACAACGTACTAGGTGGTGATATACCAATATAAAATCGAGCATTATTTGATATTCACTTGCATTAATTAAAATCGACCTATAAATTAAATAGGTTGATACCCTTTTGTGACGACTTTTCCTTGTTTGATATATTCGCAAAATCAATACCATCACTTGAAATGAGTTTATAGCCCCACTTTCCTTGCTTATCACTATTTTACAAATCTCAGGGTGAGATACATGACTTGTTTTACATTAGGACGTAAGTACTCTTTTAAACGATTACGGATTTGCCTAAATAGCAATAACCCACTATGCCCACTATCATGAACTGTTAATTACTTTGTGTAAGCGCGTGTGTTATAAATAGATCTATTTGGGATTGACATCCCCGTTCGGGTTAGTAGCGCTTACTAGTTTCGGTGGACCGAATTAACGAACGTATACCATATCGGAGTTTGGATGTTGCGGGTTGAACATCTACACGGGCACATTAATTGCATGAATTTGCACACATGCATTGTTGTAGCTTCAATGTCACGAGCTTAGTGAAATCGTAATTATATTTTGTGATATTGTATGTGTTACATTTATCATATACTTTGGAATCTGGCGGTCCAACATTTATACTTACATAAACCTATGAACTCACCAACTTTATGTTGACACTTTTAAGCATGTATTTCTCAGGTCAGTAACTGCATGCTACACGGATAGCGTTTTGGAGCATCATATTTGAGTCGCATTTTGTGGTCTCATCTCACGGAAGATTTACTGCATTACTTTTAAACATTTGGTTATGTATTAAAATCTTTACGTTTCATATAGTTGTGACACTGTCCTGTAAATTTCCAGGACATTATTTTATCTTTTTACCGAGCATTCTTTTAATATTTATAAGTTACGTGTTTATTATGAACCTAAATCCAAAAGTGTTCCCTCCGAACAACCAAAACGTTATCGGATGCGTTCCGACTTCGGAATAAAATTTGGTCTTCTCATATTTTACTTGTTAGAATCATTTTAGAGTGCGACATAATTTATGTACACTTACGTTAGAATTTTTACGTTTTCGCGTGCGTTTTGCGTCTTATCGGTTTATACCCAACGGAACCCCGGAAACCTACCACCTTTATGCGTTAATCATTCTAGCACCATAATTTCAAAAATAATAAACCTTCACTTCATCATTTTTTGTTTAAGTCTTCTAATTAAATCACAAGGCATCTTTACACTTTTACCATGCACATGCATGTGTAAGTAACCATCTTGTTTTCTTTCCCAAACTAGACACACCTTTTCTTGCACCATGGAACCATCATAAGGCTTACTACCTCATTTGTTTTAAATTTGAACCATGAATCATTTAGCTACTTTCATAGGACTTGCACATGGGTTAAAGTTTTGACTCATGTTTCTTGTTTCTTGTTTCTTCACACAGGCAACGAACCACGATACCACAACATGTGGGATTCTAGTCATTTTGGTGCACCATGGTTTAAGTTAAGAAACCTAACCTTCCCATATAAATAACACACTTATCTCATTCTAGGTTTTCATTATTATTATAAGCCTCTAAAAAGTTTCTCCTTCTCTTTTCTTTGTTGGAAACTCACGGCAACAAACACCCTTACAAGGGTTTTAAAATTCTTTATTATTCTTCAAATCCAAGTGTTCAAGACTATTTGTAACCCTTGCCCTCTTCTGAGATGTGAATGTTCTAATTTAGTCCCTTGACTATTTGACTTTTGTCAGTTTCGTTAGAACAAGTACCGTGTTAACAATGGTAAATAAATGTGATTGTGGTTATTTTATGAGTATGATGCTTATGTTAATCCTTTATAGAGGATTTTATATGTGTTGATCGTGTTCCAGGAGGTTTGTCCCGTGAATAGCTTGAAATGACGAAAACGAGTCCCAACACGTCCATTAATGTTCAAAACAAGTTTTGGGAAGTTTAAATTGGAAGTATGTCGTGTAAATACTCTAAGTTATGGGAAAAGTATTTTTAAAGTGAATAAAAATACTAGGAACCTTCGGAAAATATTTTTGAGTCGAGATTGGGGAGTCTTAATGAAAACCGACACAAAACGAACCAACCCGACCCTCCTTGGATCCCATATCCGGTCGAATCCCACAAGGGACAAGGGTGGCTTCATTTGAGCTAACTTGTCTCACAATGGTACATAGGTGCTTTGTTTTTATCCATAACACACACTTCTCATTTTGTTTTCAAAATTAAACACGCACATTTTCTCTCTTGTCTCTCTCTTGCGTCCGAAAACTAACACATACACAAGCACATACATTTTTGATAAACTTTGGTCAAGAACATGAAGATTTAGGAGTTGTGGGTTGATTCTAATGCCCGGGTAATCATTTAAACAACGTTTGGGTTGTCCGGTTCACGTTTGTGTCATCTTTTCTAAACCCTCTTTGTAAGTTTTCTAAATTTACATTTAACTTGTACTTTTGAGTGTTTAATGATGCATATAAGCTAGTTGTACAATACGTTTGTTAAAAATCAAACACGAAAAATTTACGGAAAGATAATAAGGTTGCGTTATGGTTCGAACATAAAAGAAAAGGGAATAAGGTTTTGTAGTTTTATTGTCGTGGTTGTGATGGTTGAAAAATATTTATTTGATATTTAGCTTAGTTTGGTTAGTGACTTGTTTGGCTTAATTATAAGCATTTTCGAGCTTATTTTAGGCTTATTAGCTCTCGTCAATTTGAAGGAGTACAAGAAAAGTATTTTTGGTTATTTACCTCGTATGTCATATATTTGTGGACTATTTTGATAGGTTATGGTGATAACCGAATCTACTACGTAGCTTATTAGATTATTTTAAAAGTTTATTATATATAATATGGAGCTTATGGGCTCACGGCCCAATAAGTCCAATAAGACGTGGCTTATTGTGGTTCAGATTATTTTGCTAGCTATTGTTATGGGCTTATTTCTACTAATGGGCCTTAGTTTTTAGCTTAAATTGTATTATATATCTACGTATACTTTAACGGGCCGCTATTGGGCCTTAAGGCCCAATAAGCGTAAACTAGTTGTTTTAAGGGTTTTGGCGGACTTTTGGAAGGTGAAACGTACTTATGTAATGATGTTGAAAGCCGTTTTGGGAAATACGTTTTGGTAAATATTGCGAGATATGGAATTTGGCATTTTGTCGGAAAGTGGTAAATTGTGGAAAAAGTTTGAAATTAAGGTTTAAAAATCTTGGAAAAGTTGTATAAATGAACGGGTCATGTCGAAATTTCATAAAAAGTCTATACTTAGAATTTTTACTCAAAATGCGATTTTACGATAAAATAATAAAATATTATTATTTTAATACGTCGACTAAAAGGCGAAAAATATGTCTTTATGAAACTTTTCTAAATTGTTTAGCATAAATAAACGTTTCATTTCTTATAATCTAAATGATTAATTAATGATAACTAAGAGTACCGAATGGATTTACCGGAGTATATCTATAAGTGTTTATTATAAGAATTTTCTTATATTACTCTGCTATTATATTAAATGATATAAGTATATATTATACTAAGGTATGGGTTGGAAGCATGTTATCTTTTAAAACTAAGTCATCAACCATCACGCCACTGAAAACGTTAAGGGTGACCGTACAACGCGCATCTGACCTCTATGCATCAAATCTGAAAATTGTTTTGGAAATAAATGTCTAAATGGAACATTAATTGGACTAGGTCGTGTTCGGACGTCGTTGCATTTGCTTGTGTGATATTGAGTTTGCTGCTAGACACCTTTGCTTGAGGTGAGTTCTCGTAGCCCCACTTTTTAAATCTTTTCTGTTTGGGGAAAATGATACTCAAATGTGTTTTGAACTGATTTTCGGAACTGTGCAAAAGTTGATTTGTTTTGGGACAATGTTATGTGCTTATGACTGCTATGTGAATATTATGTGGTTTGATTGTACTTGCGTGCATCGAGGTGCATGTCAAGGTATGTGATTAGCATGGATTTGCTATGTTTGTGATGGTCTTGCCCTAAGTAAATGCTCCAGCTGGTAGGCTTTAGGTGCGGGTGACTGATAACATCAAATAATGTCTATTTTATAGCATTATTTATCGCATGTAATTAACCCATTTTGTATAATTATTGCAAGTAATTGTTACTTAATCGTTCATATTTGAGAATTGCAATAATTATGGAGTACTTGGTGAAGATTGACTAAAAGGCACGCGTTCTAGAGCTTAAACGAAGATATTTTGAAGATTACTGTTCTGAAGACCAATACGCCGTATCCATCAAGGAAGATACGGTGTATCTGTGCCTGCACTCACCATAAACCACGAAGGAAACAAGATCCAATACGCCGTATCTAGGAAAGGCAATACGTCGTATTCAAGCTATATGGGAATAAAATATTTTGGAAGATATCAAACTTGGTCCATACTCCAAGAAACCCCCAATACGCCATATTCAACACATTAGATACGCCGTATCGAAACCGTATTCAGACCTTATAAATAGAAAAATCAAAAACGAGCTTTAAGTGTACTAAATCATATTCTCGATACCTAAACCATAAGAGTCGATTTTCAGAGGAGAAAAAAGTAGAAGAGGTCGAGAAACGCGATTCATTCCATAGGAGACAACGTGTAATTTCTTATACTCTTGTAATCATTCAGTTTTTGGTATCATTCATTAAATCGGTTAGTTTACCTTGGCTAAATCATTACTTTTGTATTAATTATGACGTTTGAAGGCTAATACCTTCGGGTATTAGCCATTGTTATGAAGATCTTAATGTTTGGTTTGTTGATAAGTGTAAAATACACATATCCATTCATGCCTAAAATAACCTAATTAAACCCAAAACAGACCAAAAATAGCAAAAATGTGCTTGTATTTGTGTTTTGTGTGTGCAGGAACGGATATATCAAAAATCACAAGAAAACAGTCAAAAACGGGCAAGCACGGACACGAGAATCAAAAGAGTAAAAAAAAGCCAAAGAATCAAAGCCGAAGCCAGAAAAGTCAAACCCGCATCAAATCTTCTAGTCAACATGGTCACAAAAAGTCAACCATAAAAATGACAAACCCCACAACATCCCATTTTTTCCCCTCAAGAGTTTTCACAAAAGTCCAAATAGCCCCTCATAGTACCTATTGGGCCTGTAAAAACCTTTATTGGGCATAAAAACCATATTACTAATACCCGATACCAAAAGCCATCCATAAGCCCAATAACTAGCCCCATTCATTTTGTATAAACTCCAGGGACCATTACTTACTGCAATTCCGAAACTAGTTTTATATAACTAGACAATGAGAAAAACAAAGAAAGGGAACAGAAATGTCATTCCCCAAAGTTTCAAACAGAATTACCCTTTCAGTTGTAAAATTGGCGCCAAGAATTCAATGTTACTGTCATCTCCTTCGTCCATTTCACCAACAGTTGAATGAGAGGGCAAAGAGAATTTAAGGGCTTTATTGGACAATTCATAGGGGTCGTATTACATGATGCAGGGTTAGAAAAGTAATCTCAAGGCTCACTCACACTCAATTCCACAATCGTGCATCTTTCTATGGAGAGACACAAATTTAGTGGGTTTTGCTCTAAAATGCTCTCTGAAAAAGAAGGCACAAGTGTGCCTCAAATGGATGACCGACGTTGGTAAGAAAAAACAATGTCCGTGTGAGGTACACAATGATCTATCGGCTAAAAAAGCCCATAACCAATGATTTGCAATATCAAGGTCAGAGATTGATATGTTGATTGAGACCTAGAAGGTTTCTTTGACAGCTATAAAAACTCAAACCACACAATATACAATAAAACACCAAAATACCTTTTTTTACCTTTTATATTCTTTTCTAGATTTTTAGTCACCTATGTAGCTTTTATATTGCTTATTGTAATATTCTTAAATAATCATTTGTAATCTTTTAATATAATGTAATCAAGGTTTTCAGTTAATAAATTCAGTGATTGCTTTTACATGTTCTTAATCTCTTTTACTTATAAGCTCCATTTTCTTCACTAGTAACTCAATAAGCTACCATAAGCTCTCAAAAGTCTATAAGCTTTTGATTTGAGCTTAATACTGTCTTAATCTTATCTTAACAATTTAATCAGATTAAGTTCTATTTACCTTTGCAAATTTGGATTATGAGCTTATTTGGAAGAGAGATCAATAAGGGAAGGATCTCTATGGACTTAACTCCTAGCTTATTTATAAGCTAGGAGAGCTTGTAGCTGCCATTGTGGTTCCTCTTGTTTAGCTAGAGGCCAAAGTAAGTGTCCCTTTAATTTTCTAGCTAAATAGTAATAATTAGCCTATTAAGTAAGATTTGCTTAATTGCTTAATCTATCTGCTTATTTAGTTGCTTATTATAGCTTAATTTAGTTTCATTTTGCTTATTAGTCAAGTATGCCTATCTGTTTTTGCTTATCATAGTTTAGATCTCAAAGTTCATGTTATTTTCTTAAAAATCTTTAAAAAAATCAAAAATATCATTATATCTCTTAGATCTGCTTTATAGCTTAATCAGTTGTTGATTTGTGTTTGTCTAGTTTGTTATAATCTGATTTTCATCTGGTAACTAGGATTTATAAGGTAATTTTCATGTTTAAAGCATATGTGCAAGTTTGTCATTCACTTTAAGGAGTGTTTGTAAAAGTTAGTTTACCTGAAAAAGTCAATTCCATTTGGTCCCTTTTTCTCTAAACACTTAGCTTACTCAAGTCATTTAGTGTAATAAGAGGTTTAGGGTTATTTTGCATTAAAAAATAAATCATTTTGAGGCTATTATGTCATACTTCCTGCACCAGGGTAGCTTGTTCCTTATTTCCTTGTTTGTGAAAATCTAATCCAAGCCACTCAAGGCTTGGATATTTCTTGTTATCAGTGTCCTTTCACTCTAGTTGAGTGTGTCTAAGTGCAGGTTTACCCCTTAGGTAACCTGCACTTCTTAGTTTGTGCTTGTGCATAGTGCATCAGCAGGAACACTAGCAGTTCCTGCTGTCACTTTGGTTTACATTTTTAGCTAGGTAATCCTAGGACTTAGGTTTTAAAATTCAAGTAGGTTATAGAGTAGTTAAAGCTTAACATAGATTAGGGTCTAGTTCTCATTTTGTAGCTTATTTCCTTGTTTAATCTTGCTGTCAAAGAGGAAGTTAATAAAAAACAAAACACAAAATAGTAGGTTAAATATTTATATTCTAAAAATCTGAAACTAGCTAAGGTAGTAGTTTTTATTGCTTAAATAGTTAGTTTATAAGTAGTTTAATAAGTTTTCAGAAGCTCATAATCTAGATTTGTTTTTTGAGCTTTTTAGCTTAATTTGATTTTTGTGCATTTTAAGTTAATCCTTAGTTACCATATTCATAATCATTTTCAATAGCTTAAAATTGTTTCCCAGCTTTGTTTCTTTTCTCAGATATTTAAGCACATCTTAGGGAGTTTAGAACAGCTTTTAGATTTTACTTTAAGCTTATTTTGAGCTTTTTACAGCTTATTTAGTAAAAACCCAAGTATAAACCCCTTGTTTCTCCATTTTTCTTTCTTGGTAAACAACTATAAATAACTTTAATTGAGCTTATCATGGGTTCCATCCCATAGTGTTTTTTCTTAATGTTGTTCACCCCAGCTTAACTACAACTTAGCTCTTTTTGAAGTTCCTATGAAAAAGCCACTTTTTTATTAGTTCGTCCTTAATTTTGGGCTTAAATGTGCTAAATTTGTGATCGTGCTGGGCTTCAGGGCTGAGTTTGGTAACTTTAAAGTTTTTTTTTAGTTAGTCTTCCCTTTCGTTAGTTAGCTAGTTACTCATTTTGTTTTTTCCCTTTGCACCGTTAGTCCTTAGGTTAATTTTTAATTAATTTAATTAATTTTAATAGATTTAGGTTTAGTTTTTAATAAGTTTAATTAAAGTTTTATAAAAAGTAAAAAATTAGGGCTTTTAATTTTTATAAATTTCTGCACTTTTTTTTTATTTTGTAATTTTTATAAAATTTTTAGGATTTTATTTTTAATAGTTTTATTATTTTTATAGTTTTTAAATTAGTTTAAATTTTAGAAAAATGATATCTTTTAAACTAAAAAACCAAAAATAGTAATTCATTTTTATAAAATTTTCTTTTTACTTATTTTACTTAGGAAAAATATAATTTCAATTATTTTCTATTTTTTTATTTTTAGGATTTAATTAGAATTAAATAGTTTTTAATTGATAAAAAAAATTCAAAAATAATCTAAAAAATATTTTTATTTTTCTTAAAATTTTCTTTTATCCTAATTTAGGTGTAGAAAATTAGTTTGCAATCTTAGGGTTTAATTTTAGTCTATTTGCTTAATCGTCGTGTTTTATTTGTTTCCCGTATTTGTTTAATTGTTTAATTGCCTTTAATTGTTCAATTTTAATTGTTGCTTTTTATTTAATAGATATAGATTATCAAAAATATCTTTGCTTCATTCAAATCAGAATCCAAGCTTAAACGAGGTTTCAATTTCACTAGTCGTTGGGGAAACGACCCGGGTGATCATATTTACCCGGTTAAATATACGTATTATATATTATATTATATATATTTTTAAGAGTGAATTTTATCGAGGGTAACTTGGTAATTTTCTTAATTGCTCTTTTGAATATTTCATTTTATATCATATATTTTATAGTGTATTAAAATCTCACAATCATTTGTTTATCTCCATTTCTTAATTTATCGTTGAATTGCTTGTTTATGTTTATCAATTTATACTTGTTTACATGCTTAAATATGCGACCTATCATTCAACTGGGTCTAGTCCTACATATTTAATGCGCTGCAACTTTGGTGTTGTTTAGGCGTAGGCTAAGAGTCTGGGATAGCTCTCCATATTGCAATTTATATATATCTAGAATCATATGATCACAAATATTGACCTATCTTTGCCCTTTGATTGTGAGCTTAGTTGAGCCATAAGGTGACCTTGGTATCAACGAGTACGTTCTAATCAATTTGTAAAGACTCAGACAGTGGACTACTAGTATATAAAGAGCCGTTAATGTTGATCCCGTTTTAACAGATCTTAGATTAGCTTGTTAAAGCTTTAGTTATCTTAGATAGATCTAAAACAACTATGATAGAAACCTTATAGAATATATAAAGATTATGCGGAATCTAATCTTTATACACTAGAAGAACAATTAAACAATGTAACAATAGCAACACAAGATCTTTCTCTCAACTCACAATATATTGAATGATTAACAAAACAACTATATGTTTTGCCTAAATAGCTATGACTTTTCTATGTTGAATTCGTATCTCTAACTATGTCGTAGGGTTCCTTTTATACACCAAAGAAAACCCTAATAGGCTTACAAACCGCGTTAAGTGATCATGCATATCTATTCCTAATATATCTCATGCATATCACATAAGCAGTACTAACTTTTTATACTAACAGTACTAATAAACTAACTAGCAGTACTAATGATCTATCATTTTGTACTGGCAGTACTAACTATAACTAACAGTTCTAACTATTACAACTAGCAGTACTAACGACTTAGTTTATATTCTTCAATCTTTAGTAGCAGCACAAATCTTCAAATAGCAGTACTAAGTCCATCAGCAGTATAACCTTGTAGAAGCTCTTAATTCCCAACAATCCTCCCCTAAACTTGTGATTTATCTCCAAATCATCAAGTTTCTTGAATTATAGCTTTTTGGCACTGAGAGGATTCTTCCAAACACTTTAGCTTCTTGGCTTGTTGGCTTCTATGAAGATCTTCATAACTGGGTCTCTTGCCATCTCACTATCTTCTTCTACTTGCAGCCTTCTGCTTAGCATCAAACCCATAACGGTAGTAGACAATGGATAATCCTTTTCTGTTAACATATAGGTGTAATATCCTCTTGTTGAAGATACACGATGTACTCCATATGTATCATACAGTCTCCATGTCAAAGGATCATGCATATATTTTTGTAGTTTCCATAGCACATCATCTTTATCTGGTTCAAACAGTCTTTTCAGTTTAACCCATAAAGCTCTTTACATATCTTCAGTAGGTTCTGCTGATCTAAATCTTTCTTTAACTAAGCTCCATAATGTAACAAGGTCTTCTCTGTCAAATCCTTTGAGCATGTCTTCAAAAACTTGATATGCCTCTGTGATGTTTCTAACCCTGATAATCTTCCAATATTTTCTTGATCCTTCAGTATGAATTTCCTAATTAATGATAGGATACTTAACTTGTAAAGCTTCTGCCTTGATTTCTTCTACTGGAACTATCTCCAACATCTTCTTAAGTTCTTCTTCAGATAATTCTTTTGGTTCTTTAATTGGTTGTTCTTGAATAGGTTCTAAACTTGAAGCTTCAGCTGTCCTTAACTTTTTGAAACTCTCTTGAAGTAGTGTCTCTTCTGCAACTCTCTTTGTCTTTGTCTTTTCAACTTCAGTATCCTTCTTAAACAAAATTTGTATCTTATTATACTCTTTTTCAAACATGGGTCTGATCTCATCATAGCTCATTCCTTTGAAGTAACCCATCTTGTATTCAGCCATATTCTTCAAGTAAATCATCATATTCTTCCTTACATGAGCTACTGAGACTGGTTTCTTCTTGAGTGTTTGATATCTTTTTATAGTATCTGACTGTCTCTCTTGAACTTGTTAAGCCACAATACTCTAGTAAATATTATCAGTTTCTTCCCTTTCATCCAACTGTTTTTATAATTCTAAGGCTTTTTCAAAATCAATCCTTTCCTATTCTTCTCTTGTTGTAGCTTTTGCCATTTCTTCCTCATTTAGCTTCTGAGTTATCCTTTCATCAGTACTTGGAATTTCCTCAGCAGTACTAAAAAGACCTCCAGCAGTACTATCTCTTGAACTGACAATACTTCTTTATTTTCTAGTGTAACTTGTATAGGTCTTTACTCTTTCTCTGGATGCATCTGCAAGGATTTTAGTTGCACTGAGAACATCTAATTGAACTTCAGAACTCTCTAGACTTTGTTCTTCACCTTGTGAAACCTTTGTAGGAGTAATCTGCTGAAATGTATCACTCTGATCCAATTCATACTCAACTTCTTCATATTCTGTCTCTACATCTACATCTTCATATTCTGTCTCTGTCATCCTCCCCTGTTTAGAAGGATCATCTGAAACTAGATCCTCCTTATCATCAGAAATTACCATCCTTGTCTTTCTCCTTACTGAGGTAGATTTTAGCTTAGCTTCCAAATGTTTGACCTTCTTCACCAACTTTGTAAGAGCCTTACCATAAACCTTCTTAGTCTGTTTGAGATCTTCCTTTAAGCTGGTGACTTTGTCAGATAATTTGGTACACAATTTCGTCAATTCATTAAGTTTCTTACTGCCATCATCACTTCCAGGTATGTCACCTCCTGAGAGAGGTGAATCATGGGGCATGGAAGATGTTGTGTGTGGAATTATTGTTTCATATAAAGGTCGGGATAAAGTAGTAATGATAGGTTTAGTTGTAGGTACTTGAGAAGGTTGTTCTTGTGATGACATTGGTTGAGATGTAGTGGGTTGTGAGGTAGTTGGAGAAGCAATGAGTATGTGTTGGGACTCAACAGTGAGTGTTGGTCCTTCACCCTGACCAGGTTGGTCATGAATCAACATTAAATCAAATAGAGGTATGTGTTCCCCTGAAAAACCTCTTTTTATTCAAAAGCATTTGTATAAAGCGTGGATATATCAAAAATTTTGTTTTACTATCCACATTTTTCACCATACCGTCAAAAATTAATTTTGAAAACTTAAAAGTCCTGTTTGTAGCTAAACAAATGATTGCAGTTGCAATATTACTTGAAAATTGTTCCCATGAAGTTTTCTTAGGACTTAAACAATGTAAGATGGTATGGATCAAAAATCTCCATTGGGGTGAAAATTTACCTTTTTGAAAAGTAAGTTTGTCATCATTAGAAACATATCCTATTAGAGCGAGTTGTTCAAAAATTTCAGTATTAGGCAAAGAACTAATACCATCTGCATCTGCTAATTGGAGATGTCTCCTAACAGATGCTTCAGTAATAACAATTGTTTGCCCATCAACTGTGACAGTTATCTGTTGTTCTTCATCATTGACTGTTTTGACAGTAGTAGTCTGCCAAAACTGTTCAATTAAAGAAACATAGATAGTAAGATTGGTAGTTAAAGCATACCTGCTATGACTACCAGCAAGAAAATCTACTATCTAATGGAATTCCTCACTTCCAGTTGGCTTTTGAAGAAAAGCCACCATATTATGCTTGTCGCAGAAGTCCATATTAGCCATGTGTATATAAGTTATGAACAAAATACTAATATGAGTGCTGGGTTAAGTTCGATTTAGAATGAACTAGTGTTTGGTTAAAGCAATTGAGATTTTATAGAGAGTGTATAAGATTTTGAAAGCAGACAAACGAACAAATTGTATCTTTGGCTTAAAAGAAATCGTGTAAAATAAGGTAAAGATTACAATTATCCAAATTTAGAACCTTATATACTCAGACAGTTGCGTAAAAACCTCAACGGTAATATTCAAAGAGTTGAAAATCTGTTATTAACCAAACAGTGTAAACGGTAACCCAACAGTACTAATATTAGCCTAGCAGTATTAACTTTTGTCTAGCAGTACTAATATTTTTGCCCATCAGTATTAAAAAATTTGCCTAGCAGTATTAACTTTTTCTCCAATAATCATACAACAACATGCCTCTATTCATCACAAACACGATAGAAACAACTTGATTATTCTTCTTAATATCATAGGCTAGATTCCGCATAGTCTTTGATATTTTCAATCAAAGTTTCTACATTAGTTGTGTTGGATTTATATTGCATAACTAAACCTTAACAAGCTTAAGGAATTCAAGATCTATTCAAGTGGGATAAACACTAACTGATTTTTTTTATTGCTCCCCTATGGTGCTTTTTAGATGCCTTAATCGGAAACTATTTATAAGAGAATGTTTCTTTAATGGAAGTGAAGGAAAATTATACTACGTATAAGATAGTAGATCTTTGTTTGGTTTTTAGATATACTGGAATACCAAAAAATATGTGTTTCTTTCACATTGAAAACATAACCCAACACAATCATTTTGGATACATTATTCTACAAATGGGCCATTTTGTTTCAGCTTAACTATTTAATTAGCTTTTGGTAACGTTTGAAAATTTTGACCCATTTTACTTAGAACATAAAATTTCACCCCTTTCATTTAACAGACATGGCACTTCTGAATACACTTTTATGTAGGTGTACATCTGAAGTGTTCTGGTTTTAGCTTACAATGTGTAAATCTACATCTACATAATACTATATAACTTATCCATTGTATATGTGTTTATATTAGTTGCCAACAACAAGTAGTTAGCATTTTAGCATTGTTGAAACATCAGAGGGTTATTACAACAACCTGTGTCATGAAGTTGGAACAATAAGTAGTAGCATTTTAGCATGGTTAGGAGACTTGGTTGTATTTATAAAATGATGACCATGGAAGTTCTCCAATCCATTGTTATTATTTTGCCATCTAAATTACATAGCTCAACAGTTTTTACAAGAATCTTCTCACAAGGTAAGGTTTCTGATTCTTTGGATGAAGGATGTTAGGATTTTTCATCACTTCTCTCTTATTGCATTCATGTATTATGTGTTTGAGCTATTTCAATAGTCTGTTATTATTAGAGCTTCTAATCAATGTATGTTCGCATACCAACTTACAGTACTTGATTGTTGTGTAATTTCTCTTTTCTTGCGTGGCTGTTTGACTTGATGAGAGTATAAGAATGAAAAGTCAAAGAATTTTCAACAGAAGAATTTTATGCAGAAGAATTTTCATCTATGATTCTTTCGAAACTAAAACAAATTTTAATGAGATATTGTAACTCATTTTCCTTATCTATGTATGCTCGCATACCAACTTACAGTACTTGATTGTTGCGCAATTTCCGCACAGTAAAGTTGTTTGGAAGGCACTAATTTATATTAATGTTTTATAGCTTTAGTTTGAGACTTGGTGACATTATCTATTCAAAATGGAATCCTACATGATTGAATACACATTGCAATCACATTTGTTAACTGAGAATACGTTATATAATGCCCTTGCATATGACACATAGCAAGTGAAAAACCATGATCATTGTTTGTAAATTGGAATTGGTTTTTCAAAATTTATCTCATGTGTAGAACAAGTTGCCATATGAATGATAAGTTACACAAGAATAGTAGCAACATAAATGTTCCTTTTACGATTATGATTCATTTTTTTATCGTAAACATGTAATTAACTTTAATGATACCTTAGATATGTTAATATTTTTATCTTTAATAATTCTGTAAGCTAGTCGCCCATGGGGCAGGCCTTGGATCTAGTTTTATATAAATTTTACAAAAAGA
>BQNB010077425.1:0-16442 GCA_026074375.1 Tanacetum coccineum | reverse complement strand
AAAAGACAAAGAACTAGAGGGAACTTTGCTCTGACTGTTCCGGAGCAAGGTCAAGGACAATGTTAGTATGCTGGTCAACATTTGAAGTGTGCAAAATGCAAATTTCATCATTCTGGTAATTGCCCTATGTGTCATCGATGTAACTAAGTGGGGTTACTTTACCCGATACTGCACGGGTGGAGCTGCTAATGAAAGACCAACGCCAACTTGTTTTGAGTGTGGGGATCCTAACCACTTTAGGAGGAACTGCCTAAGGATAAACTGAGCCACTACCTCGAGAGGAAATCGCCCAAACTCGGTGCTAGCAATTGAAGGAAATACCAACCAGGGGAACAACAGGAATCGAGCACAGGGTAGAGCTTTTGGCTTAGGTGTTGCTGAAGCCCCATAAGATCAGAACATCGTGACAGGTACATTCTCTCTAATCGATCATTTTGCTATAATTTTGTTTGATTCTGGTGCTGATTATAGCTTTATATCTACCAAAATTTTGCCATTGATTGACATGAAACCTAGTGTCATAAGCCCCGATTATGAGATTGAAATAGCTAGCGGCGTTATAGTAGAAACAAATAAGATTAATCGAGGTTGTAAACTTGAGCTAGAAGGTCATACATTTATCATCGATTTGATTCCCTTTAGATATGGTAGTTTCGACGTGGTCGTAGGAATGGATTGGTTGTCAAAGCTAAGAGCTAAGATAGTTTGCTATAAGAAAATTGTTCAAATTCCGTTATCTAACATGGATATTTTAGAAGTTCATGGAGAACGTCCCGAAGGAAACCTGAAACAGCTGAAGACCATGAAAGTAAACGAGCTGAAACTTGAAGACATCCCTGTTGTACGTGAGTTCCCTGGTGTGTTTTCGGAAGAGTTATCGGGTTTACCCCCATCTCGCGAAGTGGAGTTTCGCATAGATCTTATTCCTGGAGTTGTGCCTGTTGCAAAATCACCTTATCGTTTTCGCACCTACGGAAATGCAAGAACTATCCAACCAACCTAAAGAACTACAAGGAAAAGGTTTCATTCGACCTAGCTCTTCACCTTGGGGAACCCCAGTCTTGTTGTCACACCCCCAAAATCGGACGGCAGCGGAATAGTAACATTGAGGTGCGACTTTAAGGCACAAAGTACAAGTTACAGAAAACGACCTCAAAAGAGACGTTTTATAAAATGCCACATTCAATTTAATTAAAAATGTCAGAGTTAAATAGGTTCCATTTATAATGTATTAGAAAACATTGTCAAAACGTTTGTCAAATAGTACTCAAGTTATTAAGCCTTTAAAAATATATATCCGCGCGACTCGAATGCTCCCAATGCCTCCCTAGCAATAGTAACCTGAAAATACATGCTAAAACGTCAACAATAATGTTGGTGAATTCATAGGTTTAAGTAAAAAGCAGTATTGAAATAATTTAAGAAATATTTCAGAAGAAAAGTAGCGTTACAACATTTAAAAGTGTTATTTCCAAAATCCATCCGAAATCCAAGTAGTGATTCAGTAAATCAAGAAGTATTTAAAAGTGGACCACAAGATCGAAGTAATGGTGGACTAAGTACATATTCCGAAGTCCAAAACAAGTAATGTAGACAAGAGAAACACATTCATCAAGTCTAAGTATATATTATTGCACTAAGCTCATGACACCGAAGCCTTAACTAGATTTTTGCCCCAATCAGAATATAGGATGCTTGCCAACAACCTAACATCTCTCAATGTTAAATGCACCCGATCAAACTAGTGACCCAAGTAAGGGTGGGGGTTGTTAGTCCCGATAGATCTATCCATAACACCAGCGCTCACTATAATAGCAATTAACGGTTCATGATAATAGGGACTTCACGGCAATAAGGTAACTTAGGCATTAATAATCACAGTAATCTGGATAGCATACACTTTGAAAAACACTTGTGTCCAATAGTAAAATAAGCAATGTAATTCACCCCGTAGATTTTGTAAAACAGTTGTAGAAAAAGGGGGCTATGAACTCACAAAGTATTGAAAGGTAATTGTACTGTAGTAAAATATACAAGTTTGTAAACGAGCTATGGGTCTTCCCACGCGGGTTTATAAAACTAAAAGATTGAAATGCGGAGACTAAGAACTCAACAAAAGTATTGAAAGGTAATTGTACTGTAGTAAAATATACAAGTTTGTAAACGAGCATGTATTCCCCTCGCGGGTTTATAAAACATTGAAAAGATTTTAATGCGAGACTATGAACTCACCTCAGCAATACGGTGAATCGGTAATCAACGAGGAGAATAAAGTAACCGAATGACTCTAACCGCGACCTGAATTAAAGTGACACGCTTTAGAACGAGAAGTAAATCACGAAACGTTGTATATAACGTTTATAATAGAAATAGACATCCATATGTGTTTGTGCTTTACTTTATTTAACAAAAACGTGTCTTTACGAACTCATTAGGTTTATATAAACGTTACGCCATTCTTACGAAAAGTTGCCATTTTCAGAAAGTTACTATTTATAAAAGTTTTCCGTTTTCAGAGTCCCGACACCCTGAACATTAACGTTGCCTAATAATAATATTTTTAAGTCCATTTCACCCTAGACTCGAAAAGGTATATTAAACGTCTAAGTTTTTCCCCCCCCCCTTTTTTTTTTTTCTAAAGTGACTTCACGTTTATTACAAACTTTCTATTTTTAGAAACATCAAACGCCTTTCCGAAAATATGTCCATGACAATTCTAATGTTTCTAGTTAATACATAAGTGTCGCTATATGTTTCGCCAAGGTTTTTTTAATGCCAAACAACCCTGAAGTGTCCAAAACCCGTATTAAAATCCAAACAGCAAGCACTTTTTAGTATTTCACAAAATCAATTTCCATTTGTGTACAAATATCTTCTCATTTTTGACTTATTAAGCTAAACGTTCGCGACCTTATAGTAAAATCTCATTACCGGACAACTTTCGTGTTTTTTATATTGAGCCGATTCGGAGCCGAAGGGCTCCGAATCGCCCGATTTAGCTGCTGACTGGGTATTTCCTATTTTTGCCGAAAAATGTTTCGAGTTTTCATTTGGTCATAACTAGATCTTTTAAGTCTGAATTTAACGTCATTATCGAAACGACCGGGGAATCATATACTATCATATTCTTAGCCTTTTAACACCTTAAGACATTTTTTTATCATCCCGTATCCCACTTTTCATTTTCGGACAGATTGCATATTTTATCAAATCACTTTCAAAACCAATTCAAACTTCACCATAGTGCCTAATCTAATCCTAATCTCCAACCGCAATACTTAATCCCACATCATATCCACACGTACAACTATTCATAATCTCATCTCATCATTGTTTGGCAACACGCAAAATCACTCATCCCGCCTAAATACCAATGTATTTAAAGAAAGTATAAAACTTATTAACTTTGACACTTAATTTCATTTCTTTTTGAAAAACAACACAAACCACATGGATTTTAAACCAAAAGTATAAGAAAAAATCCAAGGAATCATAAAGAGTTTAGAATAAGCTTACAAATGATGATGATTAAGCTAGAAATCAATAAATACTTGAAAAGGAGGGGGAGGGAACAACCGCGATGGGGCAGTGGTGTAGATGGTCGGGTAGATCGGGTGACGAGGAAGCTTTTTGAAGCTCACCGGAAAACTCCGCCGGAAAACTTTTCCAGCGGCGGCGCCATGGTGGCCGGCGGCGGCAGGGTGGCCGGCGGTGGGCTGCCGGAAAAGGGAGGGGAGAGAGTGAAAGTGGTGGTGTGTGTGTGTTCTAATGTATGAAATGAATAAAGATATATAATCTTTTTATTTATATTAAAAAAGTTTATAAAAATGTGCCAAGTTACAAATAGTGAGGTAAAATGTGTAACTTTTTTTCATATACTTTTTTGATAAAAGTGGGTTTCGGACTCATTTGAGTGGACTTAAGCGATAAATCAAACGCACGGAAACTTGCGCCATTGTTTCTAAAACAAATCGATTTTTTTTCTGATAAAAATGAGTATATCGCTGATAAAGTATCATAATTTATTTTATAACATTTAATAAATACTTATTCATTTGGTGAACCGGTTTCCGCCTCGTCCGAAAATAAATGGCTTAGCTTGAGTATTTCGCGTTATCATCGCCACGCTTTTAAATTATATTGTTTAAGTATTTTATTAAATATTTTTATTTAATAAAACGTGATAATTAAATATAATTTAATTATTTTTGTGTTTCTAAAATCTTGCGAGGGCATTTCAGTCACCTTCTGACTGTTTTCGGGTCTCGGTCAAAACTAAAAAGTTGTCAGGAATGTCGTTTTACATCAAATTGCTTTAGAGTCCCGAATAATGCAAACGTAGATCTAGTGGATTGTTTTGATAAGTCAGCTTAGAAATAAATTTTTATAAACGACAAACATGTAATAATAAATGTAATTTATTATTTAAATGTGTTCCGAAAATTGACAGTTGTTATAGTCTACCCACCTTAAGAGAGCGCCGTCCCGATGCTCAATTTGTTTTATTCGTCCTTGGTTTACTAGTGATTAGATGAGTTGATATCCCTAAGGTCATCGCCGAGGTTTCAACGAAAGTTTGAGTGCACAAATGTCAAAGCATAGAATATATGCAATCGATATGAGCGAATGAATCAAATGTAATGAGAATCTTCAAAAGGAAGGATAGGATACCTGACTCGAAGAAAAAGCCATTGGAACGAAGAATTTAACAAGTCGCAAATTCTTGAAAGTGGTGAATGATTTATTACTATTAGATTATCAAGTCGCGGAGATCACGAGTCGAAAGAAGTTCATAGCCCAAAGAATGATTCATACGGACGAACACACGCTATGTCGGATACAACATAGCCCACTCATTTATAATTTGTCACTTACAAAAAGAGGCGCTCAATCCTTTAAAGGGTAAAGAATTTATAAACCTTATGTTCGTAATTTATAATTTCCTAGTCGAAATGAAGCAGCGCCTAATTCATTTCAATAAGATGATTATAAATCATCCTACTTAAGTATCGCCAGCACAAAAACACAATATCAAAACAATAGATTACGAAACAACGTATACGATCAAAAGCATAGGAAGAGTGTTCCAACTCAAAGTGGAGTGGTAAAGTAATCGGCATTGGTGTTCGAGAGAGTAATTGAGAAATCAGAAAGTACGGGATAATCGGAGTGATCAATATTTATATAACTGACTAATATAAGGTAAATAGTAAGACGTCATATGATAGACGTAAGATAACGAAATCATAGTCTAGTATTAAATACTCATTATCTATGTAATAGAAGTAGAGATGCAAAAGAGAGCATATAAGTTACCTGGGAGCAAGCGCGCGCGGATATCGAATAAAACAAGGAGAGACTCTAAATTTTGAAAAACGTGGTCATAGTCTAGGTTTTGAAAACGACCTAGTTCTCTATGACTTCAGCTCTGATACCATCTTGTCACACCCCCAAAACCGGACGGCAGCGGAATAGAACATTGGGTGCGAACTTCAAGGCACAAGGGACAGAGTCACAGAAAACGAACCTCAAAGAGACGTTTGTATTAAAATGTCACATTCAATTTTAGTTAAAAAATGTCATGTTACACAGTTCCATTTATAATGGTATAGAAAACATTGTCAAACGTTGTCAAATAGTACCAAGTATATTAAGCAATCAAAAATATATATATCGCGCGATACCCTAATGCTCCCAATGCTCCACTTCGCAAAATAGTAACCTGAAAATACATGCTAAAACGTCAACAATAATGTTGGTGAATTCATAGGTTTAAGTAAAAAGCGGTATTGAAATAATTTAAGAAATATTTTCGTAAGAAAAGAAGCGTTACAACATTTAAAAGTGTTATTTCCAAAATCCATCCGAAACCAAGTAGTGATTCATAAATCAAGAAGTATTTAAAAGTGGACCACAAGATCGAAGTAATGGTGGACTAAGTACATATTCCGAAGTCCAAAACAAGTAATGTAGACAAGAGAAACACATTCATCAAGTCTAAGTATATATTATTGCACTAAGCTCATGACACCGAAGCCTTAACTAGATTTTTGCCCCAATCAGAATATAGGATGCTTGCCAACAACCTACATCTTCAATGTTAAATGCACCCGATCAAACTAGTGACCCAAGTAAGGGTGGGGGTTGTTAGTCCCGATAGATCTATCCATAACACCAGCGCTCACTATAATAGCAATTAACTGGTTTCATGTGATCATAGGTACTACACGCAATAAGGTAACTAGCATTAATAATCAGAAGTCAGAAATCTGGGATAGCATACACTTTGAAAAACACTATGTGTCCCAATAGGTAAAACAAGCACTGTAATTCACCCCGTAGATTTTGTAAAACAATTGTTAGAAAAGGGCTAAAACTCACAAAGTATTGAAAGGTAATTATACTGTAGTAAAATATACAAGTTTGTAAACGAGCATGTATTCCCCTCGCGGGTTTATAAAACATTGAAAAGATTGAAATGCGAGACTATGAACTCACAAAGTATTGAAAGGTAATTATACTGTAGTAAAATATACAAGTTTGTAAACGAGCATGTATTCCCCTCGCGGGTTTATAAAACATTAAAAAGATTGAAATGCGAGACTATGAACTCACCTCAGCAAACGGTGAATCGGTAATCAACGAGGAGAATAAAGTAACCGAACGACTCTAACCGCGACCTAATTATAAGACGCGCTTTAGAACGAGAAGTAAATCACGAAACGTTGTATATAACGTTTATAATAGAAATAGACATCCATATGTGTTTGTGCTTTACTTTATTTAACAAACGTATCTTTACAACTCATTATGTTGATAATAAACGTTTACGGCATTCTTACGAAAAGTTGCCATTTTCAGAAAGTTACTATTTATAAAAGTTTTCCGTTTTCAGAGTCCCGACACCCTGAACATTAACGTTGCCTAATAATAATAGTTGTTAAGTCCATTTCACGCCTAGACGCTCGAAGGTATATTAAACGTCTAAGTTTCCCCCTTTTTTTTTCTAAAGTGACTTCACGTTTATTACAAACTTTCTATTTTTAGAAAAACTCAAAATGAATCGATTAGCAATCACCTTACTGAAATTAACAATAATAATGATCAGTTGATCACATTGTTCAAAGGATTTTCATGCAGAACGCATTTGTTTATAGCTTGTTACATCTGACATTTGTGAAGGGTTACATAGCACGAATAGGTCCTATGGTTATACGACTGGAAAGCAATTGCATATTTCAGTCGTACATATAAATAGGTAATGTATTCATCTACAGCATGTAAAATGTATTATAGTAAAATCTCATTCCGGACAACTTTCGTGTTTTATACTTGAGCCGATTCGGAGCCGAAGGGCTCCGAATCGCCCGATTTAGCTGCTGATCTGGTCATTCCATTTTTGCCGAAAAATGTTTCGAGTTTCATTTGGTCATAACTAGATCATTTTAAGTCTGATTTTAACGTTCTATATATCGAAACGACCGGGGAATCATATACTACCATATTCTTAGCCTTTTAACACCTTAAGACATTTTTTTATCATCCCGTATCCCACTTTTCATTTTCGGACAGATTGCATATTTTATCAAATCACTTTCAAAACCAATTCAAACTTCACCATAGTGCCTAATCTAATCCTAATCCTCATCCAATACTAATCCAACATCAAATCCACACTTATAACTATTCTAATCTCATCCTCATCATTGTTGCAACACGCAAATCAACTCATCCCCGCCTTAATCACAATATGTATTTAAAGAAATATAAGACTTCATTAACTTTGACACTTAATTCATTTCTTTTTGAAAAACAACACAAACACATGGATTTAAACCAAAAGTATAAGAAAATCAAGGAATCAAAAAGAGGTTTAGGAATAAGCTTACAAATGATGATGAATAAGCTAGAAATCAATAAATCTTGAAAAGGAGGGGGAGGGAAAAACCGCGAGTGGGGGCGAGTGGTGTAGATGGTCGGGTAGATCGGGTGACGAGGAAGCTTTTTGAAGCTCACCGGAAAAGTTTTCCGGCGGCGGCGCCATGGTGGCCGGCGGCGACAGGGTGGCCGGCGGTGGGGGAGGGTGGGTAGAAGGGAGATAGTTTATTATGTGTGTGTGTGTGTATAAGAGATGTAAATGAAAAAATATATAAACTTTTTATTTATATATAAAACTTTTAAAATGAATTAGAAATTGTATAATAGTTGAGGGTTAAAAGTGTAACTTTTTATTATACTTTTGATAAAAAGCGGTTCGAGACTCGTTTGGGCGACTTAACTAATGATTCGACGCGCGAAACTTGCGCCATTGTTTTCCAAATCATTTTTCTGATAAAAATGAGTATTTACTTGATAGTATTTCATAAATATATTTTTATAACATTTATAAAAATATTTGTTATTTATCTGGTGATAAAATAAATTTTAACTCGAATATTCTCTTTTTCTACAAACGTTTTTGGATAAAATGTAAAAAAAAAATTATTTAATATTTTCATTAAATAAATCGTGATAATTAAATATAATTTAATTATTTTTGAGTCGGTACTCATTGGTCTCGTTTTCAAATCAAATAAGTTTGAGAAAAATAAATTTGTGAGTGAGAGAGGTGAAATAATAAATATAATTTATTATTTAAATAAGTTTACAAAAAAGAAGGATGTCCGGTTACGTGATTATCGTTTTTTTTTTTGTTGACAATAAAAAGTCAAAAGGGTAAAAGAGTCATTTCAAGTTCTGAAAATTGCCGGTTGTTACAGTAAGGGTTACATTCTACCCCCCATTAAAAAGATTTTCGCCCTCGAAATTCAGCTGTTACTAGCACTAAACAGATATAGATACTTGAGTCTCATTTGATCTTCACGCTCCCACGTGAATCCAGGTCCACGGTTCGAATTCCACCAAACTTTGACGATGGCAATTCTACTCCGCTTAAGCTTCTTGAACTCTCGTTCCAAGATTTTCACAGGCTTTTCCATAAAATTCAACTTAGCATCTACTTGGATCTCGTCCAAGGGCACTTGTAGTGTTGGATCAACCAAACACTTCTTAAGGTTCGACACATAGAATGTGTCATGAACACCATTCAACTCCTCAAGCAACCTAAGTCTATAGGCTACTCGACCGATCCGCTCAGTGATCTCAAAGGGTCCAACAAACCTAGGTGCCAGCTTTCCTTTCTTCCCAAAGCGTACAACACCTTTCCAAAGCGACACTTTGAGCAAGACATACTCACCTACACTAAACTTTAAAGGTTTTCTCCTATTGTCAGCATAACTCTTCTGACGATCAAGCGCAGCCTTAAGCCTATCCTTAATCTACGAGATTTTCTCAGTAGTCTCTTGCACTAACTCAGGTCCTATCAACCGACCCTCTCCAACCTCTGCCGACATAATCGGAGAACGACACTTCCTACCATACAAGGCCTCAAACGGTGCACATCTCATACTAGAATGATAACTATTGTTATATGAAAACTCAACCAATGGAAGATGAACATCCTAACTTCCCCCGAAGTCTAGGACACATGCTCTCAGTATGTCTTCCAAAGTTTGGATTGTAAGCTCACTCTGACTGTCAGTCTGAGGGTGGTAAGCCGTACTCATATCTAAACGGGTTCCTAATGCCTCTTGCACTGACTGACAAAACCTCGATGTGAAACAACTATCACGATCAGATATGATCGAGATTGGCACACCATGTCTAGCAACTATCTCATTCAGATACAATCTAGCCAACCTATCCATCTTAAAGTCCTCACGCATAGATAGAAAATGAGCAGACTTAGTTAATCGGTCCACAATGACCCAGATTGTGTCATGCCCACTACTAGTCCTTGGTAACTTAGTCACAAACCATGGTTATTCTCTCCCATTTCCACTTGGGAATCTCAGGTTGCTGAAGCAAGCCAGACGGCCTTTGATGCTCAGCCTTAACCTTCAAACAAGTCAAACACCTACTCACATACACCGCTATGTCCTTCTTCATACCCGGCCACCAATACCTATCTCTAAGGTCATAATACATCTTGTCAGCTCCGGGGTGTACAAAGTACTTTGACTTATGGGCTTCATCCATTATTAGGGTTCTTACATCACCCTTCAAAGGAACCCATATTCAATCCAGGTAGTACAAAGCTCCATCACTCCTACGTTCTATCATCTCATCTAAACCTTTCTGTAATCCCTCAGACTCATCACATGCCTCTTTCTGAGCTGCTAGTATCTTATCCTTGATACTCGATTGAAGGGTCATATTCATAGCTCGAACTCTCTTAGGTTTCACTCTCTCTTTCCTACTCAGTGCATCAGCTACTACGTTCGCCTTACTAGGATGGTAGCGAATTTCGCAGTCATAATCACTAAAAAGCTCTATCCAGCGAAGCTGTCGCATATTCAACTCTTTCTGATTAAAGATATGCTAGAGACTCTTATAATCGGTGTATATGATACTCTTTGTTCTATACAAATAATGTCTTTGGATCTTAAGGGAAAACACAACCGCACCCAACTCTAGATCATGGGTGGTGTAATTCTTCTCATGAATTTTTAACTGCCTAGATTCATAAGCTACCACCTTACCTCTTTGCATAAATACACAACCTAGTCCTAACCCGAACGCATCACAATATACCACAAAATCTTTCGGTCCATCGGGGAGAGCTAGAATATGGGCATTACACAACTTATCCTTTAAAGTCTGAAATGCATTCTCTTGCTCCTCACCCCATTCGAAGGTCTTACTTTTTTGAGTCAAGACAGTAAGCGGCTTAGCTATCTTAGAAAAGTTCTCAATGAATCTACGATAATACCCTGCCAATCCTAAGAACGAACGAACTTCAGACGGAGTTCTAGGGGCTTCCAAACTCTTAACAGCTTCAATCTTACTAGGATCCACATGGATTCCATCAGCATTGATCACATGCCCAAGAAACTGTACCTCTCGCAACAAGAATTCACACTTGGAAAACTTAGCATACAGCTTCTCTTTCCTGATAAGTTCTAATACCAATCTTAAATGCTCGTCATGCTTCTCAAAAATCTTAAAGTAAATCAAGATATCATCAATGAACACTATCAAAAACTTGTCTAGATACGCCTACACACTCGGTTCATCAGATCCATGAATACCGCTGGTGCGTTAGTCAGACCAAAGGGCATCACTATGAACTCGAAATGTCCATAATGAGTTCTAAATGCAGTCTTTAAAATGTCACCCTCATGCACTCTCAGCTGATGATATTCGGACCTAAGGTCTATCTTAGAGAAGTACTGCAATCCTTGCAATTGATCAAATAGGTCATCTATCCTAGGGAGTGGATAACGATTTGATGGTTAACTTGTTCAATTCTCTATAATCAATACATATCCTAAAGGAACCATCCTTTTTCTTAACAAACAACGCATGTGCTCCCTAAGGCGATGAGCTAGGTCGAATGAAACCTTTGTCCTGAAGTTCCTTGAGTTGACCCGACAACTCCTCCAATTCAAAAGGTGTCAAACGATAGGGAGACCTTGCAACCGGTATTGCTCCAGGGACTAACTTAATCCAAAACTCGATTTCCTGAACAGGCAACAATCTTGATAGATCATCTGGAAATACCTCGGGAAAATCTCTCACCATAACAATCTCTTCTTGTTTCTGTTGCTTGGCCTTAGCACTCATCAAGTGTCTCACATTCTCTTCTAGTTTTTCTCCTAACACTCTAAGCACCTTGCCATCTAGTAGTGGTATCCTAACTACTTTCTCATGAAAAATTATCTCAGCCTTATGGTCAGACAACCAATCCATTCTTATGATCACATCGAAACTCTCACTTCCAAACGGTATTAAGTTAATGTCAAACACATAACCATCTATTTATAGTTTGCAACCCTTAATGACTTTATCAATCTCTACTAGCTGCCCGCTAGCTATTTCAATATCATATCTAAACCCTAAATCACTGGGCTTTATGCCTAACAGAGGTATAAAAGTAGTGGAAACAAAACTATAGTCGACACTAGAGTCAAATAAGGTTGTGGCATAATGATCGTTTAGAGTAAACGTACCCGTCACGATGTTCGGGTCTTGGCGAGCCTCCTCTGCTCCCAACATGAATGCCCTCCATCTTTCATGGTTCCTTTGGTTTCCACGACCCTGACCCCCATTGTTAGTAAAGCTTGGTTTGGACGGTTCCCTCCCGGCCCTTGTGCTCGATTCAACCTAGGACAAGCTGACTTGTAGTGATCGGTACTTTCACACTCATAGCATGCTCCACGAGCAACTGCGAGGTTTCTCGCATTCACCGGGTTTACATTACTAGGCACAACTCTACAATCCTTGGAAAAATGACCTAGGCGGTTACAGTTGAAACATGTGCGACAGGGCGCCTCAGGTGGATGGTAAGTGTTACAAGTGGTACACTTAGGTACCGTACCTGAGTTCTCTCTCCCTACTGGGTTGGTGGTTGTAGCAAAAGCATTTCCAGTCCTAGTCCTTTTGTTGTCATCTCTCACATTCCTATCCTTGTTAGGTTCTCCCCCATTTCTTCTCTTCTCAGGGTTCTTTTTGATGGATCCATTCCTAAGGGCTTCATCAGTCAATGTGCCAGCTATCTACACAGCCTTTTGGATGGTCATTGGCTTCGTTGCTGCCACCATTCCTCAAATTTGTGGAGCAAGGCCATACACATACCTTTTCGGGGTTACTAAGTGAGGAACTAACCTAACCAACTCATGAAACCTATCAATATACGCAGCATGGCCAACCCCGACCATGGCGTGATTCTACAACTTAGTTTCCAGCTTTTACATTTCATTACTCGGGCAGAATTCCTCTCTAGTCAAAGTCTTAAACTCTTCCCATGACATGCCTACAGCAGCCTCTCAACTTTATGTGTGAATTTGAGAGTTCCACCACGTGAGAACCTTACCAACAAATGAACCAGCAGTGTACTTCACCTTTTGGTTTACCTCACACCCACTCATATCCTGAACTGACTCCATCTTCTCTATCCAACGGGTATAGACTATAGCACATCCTTTACCATCATACTATTTTGGGTTACAAGCTAAGAATTCCTTATAAGTGCAACCCCTTCGGTTGTTATCTGCAATGACATTCCTAACATCGCCCTTGATGTTGTCATTGATGGCATCGCCATTCTGATTCCTACCATTCCCCTGATTCCTACCTTGGTCGCCTACTTGGGCTACAATAGTGGGAAGTAAGTTCTGCAGTTGTTGTGCAATGATAGTGGAGAAGTCGGGGACTCCATCGACACCATCATTCACCTCATTACCTCGGCCACCTACTTGACCACCTTGACCATGAATCTCACCATTACCCTGATCACCAGATCGACCGCTAGTTCTACCACCTCCTCTACCAGTCCGTCCACTCGTCCTTCCTTCTCGTGGTGCGGCAGTTGCCCGACCAGCACTTCGTATCGTCATTCTTGGCAGAATTATCTACACGAGGGAGGACATACGTAACGTTAGGTAGGCGGGAAGGTCACCGTATATATAGTATAACTTAATATACTACGATACACATAATACGGTCCTAAGGTGTCAACACCGTTTTGTGTGAATGATAATACTAAATACGCTTGAGTCGTGATACGTTTATAACTACGTTGTCCACCGTATTTATATCCGTATCCTTTCCCAGCCGTGCTCAATATTAGGCTCACACATTTCGATGATTGACTTACTAGAACAATATACTATATAACCACATAAGTAATTAGAAGCGGAACACCGCGCACATAGATCCTAAAGCGCAACTATATGACGGTTCTTAGGTTATAGTCTAGGCCAATCCAACTAGTTCTCTATAACCTTGGCTCTGATTACCAAACTGTCACACCCCGACAAAGGCGAAAACACGGGTATGCAACAAGAATGATCGATAATACAAGATACAAAATAGAGAAATCTAAAATGCATTAATGAAAGTGTCATAATGACCATCAACCTCAATAACCTTGAGTGATGTCCCATCGAAGAACACAACAAATAGTCGCTTACAATTCCAAATGCCCACACAGGGGTCCATACAATCTTAAACATCAATCCTCAAGAAAACAAATCCATAACAAACTTCAAAAGCAAGACCTCTCAAACATTATCCATACCGGATACACTTAAAGTCTTCTATCTCACATCTCAACCTTAACGATCATTCACTTCACCTGAAAATGATACTCGAAAACGTCAACAATAATGTTGGTGAGCTCGTAGGTTTGATTTAAAAACCCAGTCGCTATGCCAATATTTTCAACAATGGACAATTGTGTAATATGACAGTGAATATATGCAAACAAACCCATGACTTAGCATCCTCGTTAATCATGTACCATGACCTAGCATCCCCGCTAGTCATCAACCAGCATATACCAATGCTCTTGGAGTCGTAACTCCGAATGTCACTTACGCACCTAAGGGCCTACCAGCTGGAGCAATTACTTAGGGCAGGACCACCACAAGACATAGCAAATCCTTGCTAATCACATACATTGCCATGCATCTCGATGCATGCAAGTACAATCAAACCATATAATATTCACATAGCAGTCATAAGCATATAAATTGTCCCAAAAACAAAACCACGTTTCGCACAGATATAAAACACATTCAAAACATATTTGAGTATCATTTTCCCCCAACAGAAAAGATTTAAAAAGTGGGGCTACGAGAACTTACCTCAAGCAAAGGCGTCTAGCCGTAAATCTCAATATCACAAAGGCAAATGCAACGACTTCCGAACACGACCTAGTCCAATTAATGTTCCATTTAGACATTAATTTCCAAAACAGTTTTCCGGTTTGTTGCATAGAGGTCAGATGCGTTGGACGGTTATCCTTAATATTTTAGTGGTGTGATGGTTGACGACTTAACCTCAAACGATATCATATTCCAACTCATATCTTAATATAATATACTTATACTATTTAAAGAAAATAGATAAGTAATATAAGAAATATATATTCCGATAAATCCATTCGGAGCCCTTAGTCACCATAAATTAACCATTTATACTATACGAAATGAAACATTTATTTACGTTAAACATTTTGGAGAAGTTTCAGAAAAATATATTTTTCGTCTTTTAGTCGACTTATTAAAATAATAAAATAATAATATTTTATTATTAAATTTGGAAATCATACTTTGAGTAAAATTCCTATGTATAGACTTTTTACGAAATTTCGACATGACCCATACGTTTATACAACGTTTTCCAAGGTTTTTAAACCTTAATGTCAACCATTTTTCACCATTTCACCATTTTTCGACAAAACCCTCAAAATCACATTTCGCAACACTTATCAAGTCTCATTTCCCTAAACGACTTTCAATAATATTTCATAAGTAAATTTCACTTTCCAAAAGGCCGTCAAATCTCATAAAACGACTAGTTTACCCTTATTGGGCCTTAAGGCCCAATAAGGATCCATTAAGATATTCATATGTGTAATATATATTTTAGGCCCTTTACCAAAGGCCATTAGTAAATATATATAATCCCAATAAAATAACTAACAAAATAACCTGGACCACAAGAAGCACTCAATAAGCCACAGCTTATTGAGGCTTATTGGGCCGCGAGCCCATATGCTCAAAAATAAGTCCAAATACCTTATTAATAAGCTAAGATACGTAGTATATTCGGTTATCACCACAAGCTTCCAAAATAGTCCACAAAATACGATATACGAGGGTAATAATCCAAAAATACATATACTTGCTTTCTTGTGGTCTTCGAACCACAATAAGCCTAAAATAAGCCAAAAAGTGCTTATAAATAAGCTAAACAAGCTATAACCCAAAATAAGCTAAGTAGCAACAAATGTTTTTCAACCATTACGACCACAATATCAAAATTGACAAAACCATTATTTTCTTCTTTTTTTGTTCGAACCTAAAACATGTCCTAGTAACCATTTATAAATTTTTGCACTTTCGATATTTAACAAACGGGTCGTACAACTAACATCTATGCATCATTTATCATACAAAAGTACAAGTTAAATGTAAATTCGAAAGACTTACAAAGAAGGTTTTGTCAAGCGAGAACGAACGCGAACCGACTACCCAAACATAGTTTAAACAATAACCCGTACACTAGAATCAACCCACGACTCCGCAAATCTTCATGTTTTTTTTATCAAAGATTGAAAAAAAGTATGTGTTTGTGTGTGTTGTTTGGTCGGACGAAGAACAAGAGAAAAAGGGAGAAGAGAATGGTTTTCAAACATGCACTATGTGTGTTTTGGATGCAAACAAATAATATGTACTAGGAGGTTGGACCATCATGCTAAAAAATGTCATCCTTGTTCCCCTTGTATGTCTAGAACCGGCCATAGAATCCTAGGGTGTTAATACCTAATTGTAGGCTTCATAGATCGTTTTTGCCCATCTAGGATATCATAACATTGATCACGCAGCGGAATAACA
>BQNB010077424.1:2443-30849 GCA_026074375.1 Tanacetum coccineum | reverse complement strand
CTAGCTCCATTTTACAGAGATGTTTTGGTGCAATTATGGGCTACTAGCTCTATTTTTTTATTTTGCACCATCTTTACATTTTTAGCATATGGATGGCCTTTTGTTGCACCCTCTTTTCTTCATAGTAAATATGCAAATGATACAGGGGTTTATATCTTTAATTATTTCCCCTGCAACATTTGATATTACTTGTGGGGTCTTTATAGATCATAACTGATTGGTCTTCCATGAAAGCATATAATTCTCGTTCCCATTCCCCCGAACCATGGACTTAAGTAGCCAGAGATTTCAACACAAAGAAAATAAAGACTATAGGGTAGGTTAAGGTGAAATGGTGTAACGAAACATATAGAGTAGGTTGAAAACATAGTTAGGTTCAACATGGGTAATCTAGGGGTATCTTGCACTAATAATTAGTGCAAAAGAAGGGTTTATCATGAGAGGTTAACAAGTCAGTGTAACAAGTTGAAAAACACACACATATAGGCTATTTGGGTGATTTCTTAAGTGTTGCCTTCTTAAACTATTTACTACTGTCTAAATGATGTACATGCCAAGTTCTAAAGTCTACAACACTACCGGTACACTCAATATTATGGTGGATTTTTAAGTAATATGATGGAAATGGAATATTAGGCTTAAATCTCACCAAATAGGGTAATGTGCATTCGGCAAAGATTAATTCTAGTTATTTAAGAAAAATTTGTCAAAAATTTTAAAATTGGCATAATTTTCAAAGAAAACTAGAAAATTGAAGGCAAAACATACGTCAAGTATTAATTCTACTCCTATCCCCCACTTGATTTGTACAATGTCCCTATTGTACCTTAAGGAAATGAAATAAAAAGGAAAGAGTAGAATTAAGTTAAGAAATTCCCTGAGCATTGCTTCAAGATTTAAAATTTAGCAGAAATCTTTTAGATTATCTCCGTCTTCCCGCAAGCTCTTTATCCCCTGTGATCACAAAAACAAACCAAAGCATAAAATCATTCTACAAGAATTATGAAGTGTACAGGAAATACAAACCTAACAATCTTTCGTGAGGAATCACGGTATTGCTCATTTAGCGTGTGCAACAAGCCGTTTGAACCACATGTATGCCCGCAAGTGTGACCGAGTTTATCTCTGAGGGCTTCCAGAGAACATACCCACAAAGTCCATTTACGTATACAAGGTTTAAACATGTTTAAAACTTAATTTTTTATGATTTCAGAAGGAGGTTATGGCGTAACTCCAGTGGTTACGTCGTAATCAAGTGGTAAAAATCTCAAGTTCTTAAAGGCGTTACGGCGAACCATGTAAATGGATTACGTCGTATCTACAGGGATTACGGGCGTAAACCGAAGGTTTGTCAGATCGGGATCTTACTTCGGATCGTTTTCCGGCTTTTGCAGATCGTAATCGTAATGGATCGGATCGGGATCGTAATATCTATGAAAACATATGATTAATCAAAGAATAAATTTGGGTTCGTATAAGGTTATTTTTTTATATTTCTATATGTTTTTATATAATATTTTATATGATGAGCATTTACATATATCCCAAAAACACTTCAATATTTACATTTTTTTATCCAAACATTTTTTAATAGCATTTTACATCATGCATTGATAACTTGTGTTTTGGATAAATATTTAATTTTTCAAATTTTATTGGGTATATATGAAATTCCCCCTTATATGATAAACGAATCTAAATGGATGATAAAAGAAAAAAGTTATATGTTCAAGTACCATGGTAATAGAACATTATATATATTGTAATACATACTTGCACAAAGTTCATTCATGTTTCAATCGATAAATGAATGATATGGATAAAAAAAGATACTACATACGTGCACCTACTTCATGTTTCAATCGTTAAACGATTATGGATAGAAAAAAATATGAAATCGTCTTGATGAAAATTTATAAACCTTAGCCTAAATTACCAAAAGTCCAAAATAAGATCATTCTTAGAGTGCAACGATCCTACACCAGTTCCGATCTGATGCCGATCCTCACGATCCACGATCCTGATACGATCCTACTGAATTGTCGATCTTGATACGATCCTATCATTTTTTTTTTGTGTGAGGATCGTAGGACGAGTACGATCCTAAGATCATGAATCGCGATTTTGACAACCTGGCGTAAACTAAATTTGTTACGCCGTAACTGCTGCAGATTCAGCAAGGATACCACATGATTATGAGTCGAGCCGGCCTCGATAATTGCCTCCTAGCTTCTAGATTCTGCAAAATAAAGTAAGAAACATGCAAACCAACTAGTGCAAAAAGGAAATTACCATAGCGGTCATTAAAAAAAGGACGGGATGTCTCCAGATAAGCACTTTTGTTTTATTAACGAGTCCTTTAAGTTAGACCATGACCATAACTAAGTTTTTAAAAAAGTATAATTGTTTCGCTAATCCGTTTAGTCCGTGTCCATGGTAACTGTCTTTAATCTGTGTCCTTTGACCTTAAACCGAACGATCCATTTTTACCTAATAATTCAACCAGATCCATACGGGATTAACTAGTGCTTAATGTAATATGTCTATACCATTTGGTTCTAAGTTTCCCTGGAAAAAGTTTTAATCTTGAATTGAAGACTAATACCTCTTCCCCTTCTTGAAACTCCTTATCTATAATTTTAGAATCGTGTTAACGTTTAGTCCTTTCTTTATATGCTCGTGAATGCTCATATGCATCAGTCCGAAATTCATCAAGTTGATTTAATTAAAGGAATCTATGTTTCTGCAGCACCAGCAAGATTTACGTTCCTTATAGGCCTTATATGCCTTTGTTTCAAGTTCTGTTTTGGTAAGTAGGGCATGCCTTTCCGTAACGATCCGATGGTTTACTAAAAAAAAAACCCCGATATGTGTGTTTTATAAGCTGTCCTGAATGCCCACAGTGCATCATCCAGTTTATCTGCCCATTTTTTTATGTTTCCGTTAACCGTTCTTTCCAGGATTCTCTTAATGGCTCTATTAGTATTCTCTTCGTTTGTCCACTAGTTTGGGGATGATACAGAGTAGCAAGTTTATGTGTTACTCCATATTTCTTAAGTGTTTTTTCGAGGAGGGAATTGCACAAATGTGTTCCACGATCGCTAGTTAAAGCCTTCGGAACTCTAAATCTGGAAAATATTTTTTTTAGGAATTTCACTACGACAAGTGTATCATTAGTAGGTAGGGCTTCGGCCTTGACCCATTTTGAAACGTAATCGACGGCTACAAGAATGTATTTATTTTTTTCTTAAGGAGGTAAAGGGTCCCCATGAAGTCAAGTCCCCCAAATGTCCAAGACCATCCCCACTGACAAGAAAGTTGGTAAGGCCAATTGGTTCCGTGATGAAATATTCCTGCCTGTTGACAAGCATCACACCCTTGAACATATTTTTCCGCATCCTTAAAAATGGTTGGCCAATAGAATCCAGACTCGAAAATCTTTCGTGCGGTAATATCTGCCTCGTAATGACCTCCTTTAGGTCCCTTGTGGCAATGTTCCAGGATTTCGTGTAATTCTCTACCGAAAACACACCTTCTTATAATTCCGTCAAGACATGATTTGAAGAGATATGGGTCATCCCATATGTATTTCTGTACATCGTTCAAGAATTTTTTTCTTAAATAATAAGTCAGATGCTGAGGAACGATCTTAGAGACGAGGAAATTTGCATAATCTGCGTACCACGAGTCGGTTTCAGTATTCTTTAGTTTAATAACCATGAGGTGTTCATCAGGAAAATTATCTTGTATTGTATCTTCGTTTAATTCTTCCAATCCGGGATTTTCAAGTCTAGAGAGATGGTCAACAGCTAGGTTTTTAGTCCCTTTTTTATCCTTAATTTCGATAGTGAATTCCTGGAGAAGTAAAACCCACCTTATTAGTCTACGTTTAGCATCCTGCTTGCTGAAGAGATATTTAAGGGTTGTATGATCAATGTAAACCACTATTTTAGACATTGTTAAATAGGACCTAAATTTGTCGAATGCGTATACTACTGTTAACATTTCCTTTTCAGTAGTAGTATAATGTTCTTGAGCATTGTTCATAGTTTTACTTGCATAATAAATTGGGCGGAATTTTTTCTCAACCCGTTGTCCCAGAACAACTCCAACGGCATAGTCGCTGGCGTCACACATTAACTCAAAATCTATATCCCAATTAGGGGCAATGATTACCAGAGCGGTGATAAGTTTATCCCGAAGTATGTCAAATGATTTTATGCATTCGTCTGAGAAGTCAAATTTGGCGTCTTTCATCAACAACTGAGTCATAGGTCGGGCTATTTTAGAAAAATCCTTAATGAATCTTCTATAGAACCCAGCATGCCCTAAAAAGCTTCGTATTCCTTTGACGTTGTTTAGGTGAGGTAAACTAGCGATCACATCAACTTTAGCTTTATCAACTACAATTCTTGCTTTCGATATTTTATGCCCTAAAACAATTCCTTCTTTGACCATAAAATGACATTTTTCCCAATTGAGAACTAGGTTCGTTTCTTCACATCTAGCTAACATTTTTGATAAATTGCTAAGACAAGTTCCGAAATATTTTCCAAACACGAAGAAGTTATCCATGAATACTTCCATAAAATCTTTACACATGTCATGGAAGATTGCTGTCATGCATCGATGAAATGTGGCAGGAGCGTTACTTAACCCAAAAGGCATTCGTCTGTAGGCAAAGGTGCCATAGGGGTAAGTAAAGGTGGTTTTTTCCTGGTCTTCTGGTGCCAAAGGAATTTGGAAATATCCAGAGAATCCATCTAGAAAGCAATAGTATTCATTTCCTGATAGTCGTTCTAACATTTGATCAATGAAATGTAAGGGGAAATGGTCTTTTCTTGTTGCATCATTAAGTTTTCTGTAATCAATACATACCCTCCATCCTGTGACTGTTCGTGTTGGAATAAGTTCATTGTCTTTGTTAGCAATCACAGTGATTCCTCCCTTTTTAGGAACCACATGAATTGGGCTTACCCAAGGACTATCTGAAATGGCATAGATTAATCCTGCATCAAGAAGCTTTACAATTTTGGCTTTTATGACGTCTTGGACTTTAGGATTTAATCTCTCTTGTTTTTAGATCTAGATAGCTTTCATACATCATTTGTAGGTAATTCTCTTAATAGAAGAAATTGCCAAAATAGCATATGAGATGATCAAGTTCAAGGAATCTTGTTTCGCATCTCCATCATCTCATCAAGATTACTTTTCTATATCTTGTACATCATTAAGTAGTTGTAGCATCATTCATCATCCTTATAAAAGAAGTGTGATTGCATTGGGTTGATTCTACCTTTGTTAGAATCTGATATTTAGCTTTGCACCGCTAAAAAGGTGTAAGCGACGTTGTGAGGCTTCTCTGTCGGTTAAAAGGAGATTGGTCACTAGTGTTTACTAACTCTCGAGTAGGTGACTCGGGGAGTGGAGTAGGGCAAGAAAGGTGTCCTTGTAGCTGAACCACTATAAACGCTTGTGTCTCGGTTCTATCTTTCTTACTCTCTATTTACTTTACTTGCATTTTATACTTACTTCATACATCATACAAAGAATCAATATCGTCAACCTCACATAAACTCAAACTAAATTTTGAAAAGTTAACTTTAAATGGTAAAACTATTCAACCCCCCTCCCCTTTAGTTTTCCATAGGCTTATCTCTAGATTATCTCTCACATCCACACAATATCAAAACACATGCAACCCTTATTCTTCTCTGACACACCGATTAAAGGAATGATGAATGTTTAGTGGGTTTGGTGGTTTAACAATCGCTGAGGATGTTTCATTGCTATCCGATTGATTTTGGTATGGTATTTGGTTGTTGTTTTTTTAGTTTTTGTGTTATTGGTGTATTTCTTGATTCATGTGTTTATTTTCTTAATTTGTTTATAAGTGCTAATTTTGTATCATGTGCTACAAGTTGTGCTTTCTTTGGCTGCTTTTATACATTTTGCATTATCTATGGTCGTTTGATTTTATGCAACGTGTTTCAGTCGCTCTCATGATTGCTGATTTTCAAGTGCCGCAAATTACGTTTCTTTAGGGAGTAATTTTTATACGGTTTATGTTAGGAATATTTGTAATACTTAGTTTCTACTAGTAGGTATGTAGTTCCTACTGGTAGAGTAGTAGTTCCTACTGGCAGGTATATAGTTCCTGCTGGTAAGGTTATTATCATAGTTAGTACTGGTAGGCTAAGTTTAGTTCCTACTGGTAGAATACTTAGTCCTGGTAGAGTCAAATAGTTATTCCAGGATAAGATTTTAGTTAGTTAGAGATGAGGATATGCATGAGCTAAATAAGGAAGATATTCATGCATATCAATCTCACGCGTTTTGAGTAAATGCTGATTAGGGTTTCTCCACTATAAAGAGAACCTACGGCTTAGGGAAATGTACACATCTAGAAAACACATTTCTCATTGTTAATTAATAGAAATCCATAGAAGGATCTTTTAGTTTTTATTATTCCTGTTCTTCTTATTAGTTGTGTCTATATTCCGCATAGACATTAGCTTTTCAAAGCAAGAGTCTCTCTTGTGATTAGCTTGTGATTGCATAGGTTAATCACCATCCTTAACAGGGAGTAAAGATCTATCTAGAGTGGGATCCAACAGTAGTACTACTTGATGTTGTAATTTGGTCCTCAAAGGTAACTTGCTTTTTCCTAGGGGTGTGTGCATGCTTCTTATCTTATTGATTGAAGACCTTTGGACAGGTGCCAAACACATATTCTAATAGTTCCTGAGAATGCTTAGTGTAACGGCAAGCAGATGCGAGTGATCTATCTAAAGGTCTCTCAACTTTGGCTTCTTCCACTATTTCGCGAAGTGTATCTACACTTTCTTTAAGATGCCTGAGATAATGTAGATGAACTTCCCTATTGTTCCTATTGTGAGGGGGAATAGGTTCAACATATATAGCATACTTTCCTAGTGCAAGTACATTTGGTTTAACCTGATTTGTAGTGACACATGAGACCGCATTCTGTAGTTGGACCTTTAGACTCTCATTTTCATTTTTAAGGACTACTATTTGTTCTGTATGCTTAGCACGCGTAATCTTGATCGAATCATACAATTCCTTGTAGTGCTGCTTAATCTTTGCATTTTCTGCCCTAAAAAGCTCATTTTGTTCTTGAAGAACATTAACCTTTTTAGTTAATTGCGAGATTTGAAAGTCTCAGACCCTAAAATTACGTGTTCGGTCTAGTTCACTACGGGTCTCCTTAAGTTGAGATATTTGCATTTTCAGCTTTTGGATGACGTTGTCTTTTCCTTGAAGTGAAGCTTTCATTTGACCGATCACAAAAATGGAGTTAAAATCAGGAGTATCATTAACGGGTGAAGATGGTTTATTCTGAAAACTATCTTTAAGGTTTTGATACTTTAACTGTAAGTTTAGGTGATTTACCTCAAGATTGGAAAACCGATTTAAAAGTTCATTATAATTATCCTTATGGATATTATCACATAAATTAGAAATCTCTGCTTCAAGTTCCAGACAACGGGCTTTGACAACATTATGAGCCTTTTGCATTTTAGTAAATCTAGATACATTGATTGTAAAAAACCGTATAAAGTTCGTTATAATTCTCTTATGGATAATCTCACGTAAAATAGCAAGCTCTACTCAAGTACACAGACATACGGACCGTTGACAACATTATGACTTTTTAGCATCTCATAAATCTAGATACATTAAGTCCAGAATTCGATGCAACATAAAACCCTTCTATAGACAAACCAACATCAATTATAGTTATCATGTCAATAATAAGGTTTTTTCCATTCAATCTCATCATGTTTCCTATCAACAACACTTTGGTCAAGTTCAGCTTCCAACTCATCAAAGGCATCACTCATTTCTTTAACTTCTTTTGTTAGAGCTTTTTGAATGCCCTCAAAATGTTCTTGAAGAGTTTTGAAAAATGGAATGACCTCCGTGAGGTAACATGTCTTGGTTTGTTCAAAACCCCTTTCCCCTTCAGTGATCCCAGTTGGTGTAATTCTCTTTTTACATGTTTTCACAATCTGAAAAAAGTTGTACTAAGTGTAAAAAAAATTTTAATTTTCACTGACTTTTGGTTGGAATACTCTGGGGACAAGCGTTGCAGGTGTATTTGGAGGATACACAGTCCAACGACTTTGTAGGTCTGGTGTTCTGCTCTTTGAAAGCTTCAGCTTTCATCTTAACAATATCTTGAGACCAAAATAATTGTTCCAGGGTCAGTTGTTTCTGTGGTGTGAAGGTCGCTAAAAAATTCTCTTTTGAGTAAAGTAGCGGTTTATATTGGACCTTATTATCCACACATTCATTAGCTTTCATTTTATCATGCATTTTCTTCCTATAAATTTCAGATTGTTCTAGGGTCTCCTCACAGTCACGTACTACGGCCGGTGCATGATTGGGTGTGACAATTACATGGTGCAACTATACAGGGAGGCTGAACTTGCCTGCATGAATGTAGACATAGGGGTACTTGTAGCCCAATGGGCTACATTATTCACTTCATCATAAATGACCTAGGTTTGCACATCATGTAAACTGTTTTGAATAGAACATTTACAGCCTTAGTTGAATTGCTATACCTCTGACATATCTTTTAAAGCCTTTTAATCCAAAAATTTTCAGGTATTTGTTTTATTTCTGTTTAAAATCCCTTTTCAAAGATGTAACTTCATATCTACCATAACTTTTACGTTGGATGGGTAGATCAAGTTGCCAATTTTACAGAATGAAGTTCCTATTTTCAAATTCCTCTTCCTTAATATTACGGTCACAAATAACTATTCTTATTTGCTCATCATCTTTTGTCTCCGTTCAGTTAATTCAAAACTGACTCGTCTATCATACAGTTCCCTGTTCCTTATATGTGGCAATTCAGCATTTAACAAATTATTAACACTTGTAGTTCCTGTTGATGAGAGACAGATACGACATCTATTCATCAAAGTCATTATCCTATCATCACATATCATCATTTGGAACCATAGATGCATTATTTATTGTACAACCGTACTTGCTGTTGTCCTTTACATACTGATCATACGGAGTCGATATTACTACACTCATATAAATAGCATGTGAGTCCACAACGTGGTTCGGTTGTACATCTCGTGCATCTCGTGTTCGTCATGATGATCACAAACACATCTTGATAGTGATAAGATTTCTTGTACCGTCAGATAATACGTCCAAAGTCAAAAGACTGGACCGGCTTTCATCATAACTGGATCAGCAGATGATAGATGGCCATGAATAAAGTTTGTGTCGTAAGTACATCATCAACAGTAGAATCATAAACGCATCACAGTCCATCAGCTTGAAAACACATTATCCACATTGAGAGCTAAGTCTTGAACAGGTTCTTATCCACATCTCATCAATAAGCATTGTCCTGTCCACCACTAGGAACAGATAACTGCTCTTTCATGCCAAGACTACCCAGCCATTCTCTTGAACTTGCATCAGCAACATCTTGTCCATGAAGTATCGGAGTTCTGTAGACCTTGGGTTGAGTGCATTTTCACACTAGTGTGACCTATCCCAATGAGTTGTAGCACTTACCTTCCTAGCTTGACCCGGATATCATTCCCCACTCTGTTCTCTGGTGCTCTCCCATAACCAACATGCAACCTTCTCCTCGTGCATTATTACCCTGTTCTTTGTTCGTCTACCCCTGAACATTTCTGACAACTACCCGCCTTGCCGTCTTGTACTAGTAGCTTGATTCCTTGGGTTCCGATGAGGTTCTGAGTTGATTTGTTTGTTTGAGGAAGGAAGTTTTGTATTACTGGGTGAGTAAGTCAAGTGTTGTTGGGTAGTTCTCAGATTAGGTTTTAGAGTTGGAGAAAAGTCCCAAATTAGGATTGTGAGTTCAGCAGAAAGTGGTTGAAGATATGATGGTGGGTTATTCGTTGATTACTGAGAATGATAATGTTTTGAGTGAAAACATTGGCCCATCAAGCAAGAGGATCAACTGTCTGTTGTGTGAAGACGTTTCCCAAACATCATCTTGTTTCTTCGTTGGCATGTGCCCATCAAGTGCTTCAAAGTAAGCATATAGTTGATCAAAGTTTGAATCCTTCAATCCTTTGTTAAGTTTCACAGCTGTAACAAACCTACCCCATTCAGGAAGCATGTTATTCACAAACTTGGAGTTCAACTGTATTTTTGACATTGTCATCTTGATGTTCCGCATAGTACAATAATGACCTTGGCAAACCGACATAGTAGTCGTGAATTGTATCTCCTTTGTTCTGGATAAAGTGTTTTCAAGTCATCAAACAGTTGTGAATTCACAGTTCTTGGTTCCTTTGTTAATACCGATCCTTGCCAATGCATCTTTCACCTTTGTCCCATATGTCCTTGCATCAAGTGTAAATGATTAATGAGAGAATAGATATCTTTAGGTAGACCTTGAAGTAATGATGATTGTTTGCCCGGAATGTCTGCATTTGTACCTAGCCGTTCTCTATCCTTGATAGCTCTGAATAAACTCGAGGTCGTTCAGGAAACCTAGATTGAATTGGACCTTTCATTTCCTTCAAGCAATTGATTCCTCAACTCGCGTGGTCCCCATCTGAAATGGTTCCCTTCATCAATTGACTTTAAGATGTTTACACCCATTCTCCTACACCGACCAATATAAATCTGAATACGTTTTGCATGACGCTAAAGTTCAGCCTTATCGAGCATAGGTGTCGGTATCAAACCGGCACATTGGATGTCCTCTGAAAGATTAGCCATAAGTGATTACTTCGTGATATGATTAAAGTTGATCGATAAATGATTAGTGATTGTAGAAAACAGTGATAATTGTTTGTGGATTAAGGTTAATATGTTGTTTGATTGTGGATTTGGTTGGTATGAATTTAAGTTTAAAAGCAGTGAAGTTTTGTCAAAAGGCAATGAATAATCTTGAGTCAAAACGCAATGAAGAGTCTTGATCAAAACGCAATGAAGAATCTTGAGTCAAAACGCAATGAAATATCTTGAGTCAAAACGCAATGAACATTCTTGAGTCAAAACGCAATGAAATGTCTTGAGTCAAAACGCAACCAATTAAAAAATTGGGCAGAGTCTCCCCTAGTCAAAACGCAACAAAAGTCTTCAAAACGCAACCTGTAGTCAAAACGCAATCACCAAAACGCAATCTTAAGGTCAAAACGCAACGATCAAAACGCAACCTCTAGGTCAAAACGCAACCTCTTGGTCAAAACGCAACGATCAAAACGCAACCTCTAATAAGACAAAACGCAGTACAATAGTACTATACAACACGACAAAACGCAATGTACTTTCTTCACCAAAACGCAACCAAGAATGTCTCAGAAGGTCAAAACGCAACGAAGAAAAATACGAACTTTTTCACCTAAAAACACCTAAAAATCACCCTTTTGAACGTTTTCACTTGGTTTCTTTTGCACAACTTGGTCCTAGAAGGTTATAACAACTATAACAACACTAACTTTAACATCACAAACATGAAAATCAAAGAGTGTCAAAAATAAGACCATAAACCCTCAAAAACCAAACTTTTGATCTAAACTAACCAAGGAAACGCACACACAATCTAACTAATCATCCCATGTGCTCTGATACGTGTCTGGGTGTTGGGGTTACAATTGTAGTATACATGATATCATAACACAAGCAAGAGATGATGGGTTAGCTACTTAATCTTAGAGAGAGAAAGTGATATTTTTAGAGAGAGAAAGTGCAAGATAATGTATTATCACTAAATGAACAACCAACCCCTTCCAATGGCTAGAAAGGGGTTTATATACATGTATATGTAAGCACTATGGGCTTGGGTATGGGCTTACAAGTGGGCTAAAGGCCCGGCCCAATACTACTAGTCATACGCTTACTTTCTAACTACGAGCTTTGCTATACTAAACAATACACGGGGGTGACCGAGTCTTTTTCATAATCCTAACACATAGTCAACATAGCCATTTGCCATCTCAAATCCATCTCTTCTAAATCATCTGGATAGATTTGTTGCAAGTCATCATGTGCAAGTTAAGGATTATTTGGTTGACTAGCAAGGAATGCACAAATAACAACATCACTCAAGTTGTCAATATTAGAAGCATTAACTTGAGTATTAGCAGCAGAAACTCCATTAGCAGTATTAACTGCTTAAGCTGTACTAACTGCTCCATTAGTGCTGCTATTGTTGATATTTGAAGAGGACACAAAAGCCATGTTCTGTGTGCTTGAACTTGAGCTAGACATCCCTTTGACTTCTGGTTCATACACCTTAAGGTTGTTGTAGAGATCATTCATGCTCATTGTATCCAAATCAGTTTTATTCCTCCACACAACAACATGTGTGTTCCACTCAGGTGACAAACTTCTTAATAGCTTCTGGTTGACATCTTCTTGTAAAATCGTTTCTCCTAAAAGCTCCAACTGACTCACAAGCTTTTGAAGCCTATCAATGGTTTGATCAAGCATCTCTAAGCTTAGAGCAGTAAATTTTTCGTATTGCTGCTTTAAAAGATTCATTTGGGTCTTCTTTGTAGCTGCATTCAGCTTCCATCAATAGCTTAGCATCCTTAATTGAGCAGTTGTAGGAGGCATTAGTTTCTCAACACCCTTCACAACTGTTGTTTTTTGGTGGCAGTTTCCCCATTCTCCTATGACTCCCAAAGTGCATATCTATCATTGTAATGTATTGCTTCAATTCCTCATCTCATAACTCAAACTCACCACGGTTGAGCGTTGGGAACTTTGGAGCAGCCACCATATGTGCAGAATCTGATCCACATAACTTCTAATAGGGGGGGGGGACTGTTTGGTGTGGGTGGTGAACAGTGGGGGTGTGGCAAAGTATCCACAAAAGCAAGAAGCTCTGATACCACTTGTTTTCCCAGTTTTTAGATACCTCTTTAATGGATCCCCCACTCAATAGATCAAATTCCATAAGCATGTATAAGGTTTAGTATATAGAATAAATCAAACACCACTTATAGTAGAAACTTTGTTAAGTGTATTAAAGATTATACGGAATCTAATCTTTAATATTAGAAGAATTCTTTATGAAACAGTAACACAAGATCACAATTCAACAAACAATAAAAGCTCTAATAATATTAAGAATAATATGAATAATCTCCTCGTATTAGGGTTACAAAACCTTGAAGCTATGATAATTTTATGAATGACTCATTTTTGGTGATATTAATCTCTATGCCCCAGGACCTCCTTTTATACACCAAGGAATCCTAGTCGATTTAAATTATATTCCTAAGACTTAGAATATTCTCTATGAACTATTCTATATATAACTAATACTTATCACGTAAGTAATCTTGATCTCCAAATAATGTTTATCATTTCTTTTGTCTTTTTCATTTCTCTGACAGTAGAAACTCTTTCAGCAGTCTTAATCTTTGAGCAGTTGTAACTTATACACCAACAACATTAACTGAGCACAAGCAGTAGTAACTAAGAATATTTTCTTTAATCTTCACCAGCAGTACTAACTTTACACTAGCAGTACTAAATTTATACTAGCAGTACTAATATATACTAACAGTAGTAACTGTGAACTAGCAGTAGTAACTTTATACCAGCAGTACTAACTTTATACTAGCAGTACTAACTACTTAGCATATTTTTCATTAAAGTTAATGAACATCACTAACTTTAGCTTAGCAGCAGTAACACAAACTTGAGCAGCAGTAACTCTAAGATCATCAAGAAGTCTTTTAATCCCAACAATACTTGTTTACGTGCTTTTGTATGTGACCTATCATTAAACTGGATCTAGTGATACGGACTAAGTAATCTAGATGCCATGATAGCTCTCCATATAGTGATTTATACATCTAGAATCATAGGATCATAAATATTTTCCTGAGATAGCTCTCCATGTTGAAATTTATATATCTAGGACCATAGGATCACAAATATTGACCTATCTTTGCCTTTAGTTTAGTGAGCTTAGTTGAGCCATAAGGTGACATTGGTATCAACAAGAACGTTCTTATTCCATTGGTAAGGACTCAGACAGTGAACTACTAGTATATAAAGAGCCGTTAAGCAGTAAGTGGGTAAAGTCTCCATGAGCTAGGGTTTTGTAAGAGCACCATTACGAATCTCCTAAGATAAATTATAATCAACAAATGCTTGCTTTATGCGGATGCGTCTAATTGTGACAGAATTAGCGTGTCTAGGTCTTAGGAAGAAGTATCGCCTAAGTCTAGGAATGATATGTCCTTTGAGATAAGTCAATCATTGCACTAATAAATAAACCTGCATTTTATCAGATTATTCATGGTTGATATGTTTCCCTTACATTAGTTCTTGACCGCTTCTCTAACGTTTATTTGTCTTCTTGTGTGTGTTTATTGCTTTACTTGTCATCAAAACCTTAGGTTAGATACTCAACCTTGTGCCAGTCTCTCAGGTTGAAACCCCCCTTATCATTAGTTTAGGTTTAACTTAAGTTTAACATAAATTAGAATAATTTAGTACTAATATAGATAACTAAAATACTAATAGAATTAGGAATTAACGCTCTTGCTCTTAGTGATCGACACCCTACTTACCATGAAACTCCATCTGATCGGGTATACTGCCCGTTAAAGTGTTGTTTTTAGGTATAGTTGGCATAAAATAAATAGTAAAACTTGATACATAAAATACCTACGCACAAAGACACATCAAGTTTTTGGCGCCTTTGCTAGAGAGTGAAAAGTAATCTTGATTTTTATTTTATGTTTTGGTTTTTAACATTAGATCTAACCCTTAGGAGTAGTGTTAATTAGATTAGTGTATATTCTTGTATATTTTGTATATTTTTGTATATTTGTTAGTTTAATTATGTGCTTGTATAATTATGTGTTTAATAAATTGTTTTGCTAATACACTGTTCTGGTCGATAAATCGATACGGCGTATCCACTTCCATCGGATACGGCATATCCAACTTTCTGTCCAATACAGCGTATTCATTCAAAAGATTGATATGGCGTATTCACTTCTATTGAATACGGCGTATCGATCATCTGATAAAGTTCACTTCTATTCTCGAACTTAAAGCTCAATTTTTTTAAACACCTTTTTCTAGCTGGTTCTACTGATAATTTTCTGGTTATTTTTTAGTAAGAATGACTAAGGTTATTAAAGGAGAGTTCGAGAAACTTGAGGATCTTAAGGTCGAAGATGTTTTGCTCACTTGCGATACATCACTTTAAGTTTTCAACAATGAATTTAATCGATTAAGCAGAATGGATGATGATTTATTCACATATGAAGTTGAAGTTGCTAACATCCTATGTGACTCAAACATGGATGATGATTTGGAGCATAAAGCTGATGATGACATAGGATATGATCCATCTGATGTTGCATTTACTGAATTGTTGGGTTCAAAAAATTTTAACTACAAGACGATGGATTATTATACAATGAAAGCATTATGGATTTACTGGATTAGAGGAAACGATGAAATTCACTGGTGAAGAATCTTCTGACAATAAAGATGATGTTGCTGAAGTCTTCAGGATCGACACTAATATATTTGACTATGAGACACCTCTCTGCTTAGCATTCAATGAATTTAATTACCTTCTCAAAGTAGATCTGGACATACTTACAAAGGATATTATGAGGTTTAAAACTTAAGAAGATTACAAAGATGACTGAATCTGTGAATGGAACAAGAATGTGCCATAGGTATATGACAAGCCATGGCTTGATAATGGAATATGGAAGGAACCAACACCAGTCAAACACCATTGCACTGTTGTGCTTCTCTAGGCTTAGTTTTAGTGTAAAAATTCATTCCTTGTGTGTTTGTTTGAAGCCAACGTGTCATTCCCCTTGACATCTTGACCAATGAGAGCTCAGATGTGACGTTTTACTTTACTGAGCCGTGGCTTAGTACTTGAATCTTAAAGCCATGCCGTCAATTGGGATTTACCCTTTGTTTTGGAGGATGGGTAAATTGGTGAAGATGATGAACAGTAAAAACGGTATTTCGCGCTCTTTTTCTTTTCTTTTTATAACGTTTGTTTGACCCGTGGATTTATCGTTTTTTTGGTGTCATTTCTGCATTTTTTTCTCCGTGAGGGTTTGACTTGGGCCCGGGTATAAAAGGAATGGGCCACGGTTTGGTTAAATGGGCTTGGTTATAAGGTTTTAAGGGTTTATAGTTAAAAGAGATAACGATCGTTATCTCTTTAATAAAAAGGAGATAACGGTGTTAGGGTTTATGGACTATTTGTGAATTATGATTTAACATTAAGGGTTTTTATGGTATTTTGAGGATTTTGTCTTTTGTGAGTTGACCATTGTTGACCAAGACTTGACTTTGTTGACCTTTTGCTAGAAACTTCCGGCTCTTTTGTACTCTATCCGTTCCCGTGTCCGTTGTTTGTTCAGTTTTGGCCGTTTTCTTATGATATTTACATTATCCATACTTACACATTCACAAACAACAAAATACACAAATACAAGCATATTTTTGCACATTTTGATCATTTATAGGCCATTTTTAGTATAGAAAAGATATGTGATTTCTCACATATTAACCACCTCCACCAGTCCAAGTTACTCATACTCCATCTATTGATATTGTGCTTGCTCCACGTATCATTCCTCATGGTACTCGGGTCATCGAGAGGAAGACGGTTTGTCTACAGCCCCTATGTCACTATCCTACAAAGAGGTCATTGCTTGATGGAGAGCTACACCGTTATCGACTTGGTATCCATTGCATCCACCAGATTTGTCATCACCATCATCATCTACACCGCCAGCATCACCATCTAAGATATCATCACATTCATCATCTGGTACTTCCCACAATCAGGGCCATTACCTCGTAGGAGGCACCAACCATCATCATATGCTACTCCATTACCATCAGTTTCAGTTGGGCCATCTCATAAGAGATGCAGGTCCCCCACTTCATCACTACCAATAACTGTACCAGCACCAGCATCTTTGACATCTCGTTACCAGCTGAACGCTACACCTCGAAGAGTTTAGGGTTCACCAGTTGCATCATTGAGGGGATACTAATGAGGCTAGTATTAAGCTTACTGCTGAGGTTGCAGCTGAGAAGTACTCACCTACTCTCATCCATAAGCAGCTGTTGTAGAGAGATTGGATGAGCATGAGGAGGTGGTTTAGGGGATGTATGATCATTTATTAGAGATGCTCATTATGAGGTTTGAGGAGATTGAGGAGGAATTGCATACTTTAAGGGACAGGGTTGCAGCATCTGAAAAGGAGGAAACAGCTTTGCGTGAGAGAGTTAGGGCGATGGAGGTGGGTGATTTGAGCCTCAGAGAGTCGTTGAGGATTGCTAGAGCTGGGCAAACTGAGATGCAGTGTCAGGTGAGACACACTGCAGAGCAGCTGCAGCAGTGTCAGATTACTCGATGTCACGAAAGGGAGCGTATCAGGAGGATGCAGGCATTCCTATGCAGTTATTTTGATTATCACGTGTAGTTTAGTATGTATTATGACATACCAAATCGACTAGAGTTCGATTATTAGTAGCTTAATATATAATTAATACCACACATAATAAGATCATAACTAAAAGTCGTAGATTAATACTTGTTACCTTTTGGGAGGATTGACGTAACAAGTATTAATCTACGACTTTTAGTTATGATCTTATTATGTGTGGTATTAATTATCTAATGCTTGATTATTTCTTTATATATATTTTTTTTGTGTCATGATCTTTGTAGTTATTATATTCTTTAAGTATCATGATTATATTATTTTATCGTATCGGTAACGTATTGTGATCGTTCTTAGTAAAAATTCTCATCATGCGTTATATGTTGTGGTTTTGAAGAAAAATGCCTGTTACAAACATGTGCCAGTCTCTCAGGCTGAAACCCCCCTTTATCCGTTAGAATTATGTTTAGCATAGGTTTAACATAGAATAGAATTTGTTGATAGAAATAATGCCTAAAAACATTATTAATATTTTTCATATCCTTACATTTTGATAATCACAAAATTCTTTATATATATTTTTTGTGTGTCATGATCTTTGTAGTTATTATATTCTTTAAGTATCATGATTATATTATTTTATCGTATCGGTAACGTATTGTGATCGTTCTTAGTAAAAATTCTCATCATGTGTTATATGTTGTGGTTTTGAAGAAAAATGCCTGTTAACAACCATGTGCAGTCTCGCAGGGCTGAAACCCCCCTTTATCGTTAGAATTATGTTTAGATCTGTGTTGTGTGTGTAAGCCTCGCATTTGTTGATAGAAATAATGCCTAAAACATTATTATATTTTTCATAATCCTTACATTTGATAATACATTGTCTCAATGATATAAAAACTTCAATGAACAAATTTAAAATAACACCAGTATACTTATAGCGTCGGTTTTTTTTCGCATTTGCAACATGTATATCACTACTCAAGTTTGAATAAACAATTGCTGTGATGCAATTTGATGAATCAAAGAAAAACTTTTATAAAATGTTGTAAACTTTTTATAAAACATCACACAAAACATTTTTTACATTTAAAAGAATTATTTTTTTCAAAATTAAACATTTTTATTTCAAAAAGTTTTCTGGACCTAAATTCCGGATATAGAAAATGGTCAGTCTATACACTCCCCTGAATAGGACAAAAAGGGAGCGTCTGAATAAGGGGCGACCCCCTTAATTACATGGCGGCCCCCTTAATTTTAAGGGGGCCGACACCCTATTTAAGGGGGCCGGCCATAGACCCCGCTCCTCTTTTTTGTCCTAATTACTGCTTGGACAATTCCCCAACAATTTTTACTTACCTTTTGCCACTATTCTTTCTGCTTAAATACAAGCACCACAATATCCTCTCTTAAAATCCTTTGATTATTTAATCGTTTAGCTTTTGTTTCCAAGTGATCCAATGCTAATTCCTCACTCAAGTTTGGCAAGAGAAGAATACTTCCATCATCTAGTGAAGATAGTATTACATCCCAAAATCCATAATTGCACTTTGTTGCAATCCATATCATACCTTGTAATTCTTTTATAAATCTTTGTATAGTTGTTGTTATTGTTAAGATTTGGTGATTGTTGTAAGTATTATAGTTGGGATCTTGGTGAATCTTTTTTAGAGTAGTGTTAGATAGTTGTGAGATAAGTAGTTGTTCGTTGAGAAGAAGTTGTGAAGGTGAGTGAAGTTTGTGAAGATAGAAAAAGTTGTATGTCTAGTCGTGTACGCAAGGTGTGAAGTAAGTTTGTTAGTGAAGTTGTGAAGTAGTTGTGAAGTTGTGAAGTCGTGAACTAGTTATGAAGTTGTGTTGTGATAGATTAGTTCTAGCTAAGATTAGAACTCGACATCTAGCTTAGTGTCAGGAAATTGATTATAAGCACGTTACGTGTTACGGTTTTCTCCGCCACCTACAGGGGCTTTGTTGACATAGTGAAGAAAACCTCGAGTTTGGTGTCGGGAGTGGAGTAGGCCGAAGAAGAGATTTGTAAAAGATCGATACCACTATAAAATCCTTGTGTTGCGGTTTGATCTTTCCAACTCTTATCTTTTATTTACTTCTACATATTTACTATTGTTTCATATTGTGCAAGTATTGAATTCACAAAAAGTCGAATCTAAGTTTTTATAAACAAATTTTAAATATTTAAAATTAAAAGCGGTTGATAAACTATTCAACCCCCCTTTAGTTTTCACAATTGGTATCAAGAGCACGTTAAACAAGGATTTTTAAAATTAAATTGTATTTCTAAACTTGAATCCTTACCTCCCACACCGGAATCCGCAAACAACCCACTATTGAAGGCATTTCTCTCGCAAAGCTCATACGTTTAGAGAGAAAGTTGTGGTAGAGATTGTAATGGTATATAAAAGAGATCGCGAGAGTGAGAACTTCTCGCGCGAGCTGAGTCATATAAGGTTCTAGATCTGTTGGATGTTATTACCGGATAGTTGATTTTCCTATTATTCAATTTAATCCCCGGAAATACTACAAAAGGAAGAAATAGTATCTTTTCATCAAACCAATATGATGATCTAAAAAAGAAACGTGCAAAAAATATGAAGCTAAAATGGTATAATGTTATGCTTTGTCAAGTTAAAGAATACGAAGAATTTTTATGTGTCAAACACAAAATGAAATTTGGATACTTTATCTAATCACATCTCAAGGTAATAATTCAAGTCATAGCCTAACAAATTATATCTCCTTGTTCAACAAATCATGAACAATTTCTGATTCGAAGTAGGAATCATAGTTAATGCCTTTGCATAAATTTAAACTATTTATTTGTAGTCTAAATGCACTTGATGAAGATTTTTCTAGCAAGGAATTGTGTTAGGAAATTTCTTAGGGCACTACATCCAAATGGCCAGGATGCGCGAAAGTCACGGCGATTGTTGAAGAATCAAAGAATCTAACACCTTATCTCTTGACGAACTAATTGGAATTGAAAGTTTTGAAGATTAATTAAGGAGAAGATGTAGAAACGGTTAAGGCACGAAAGAATCAAAGTAGATCACTTGCATTAAAAAGAAAAGGAATAGTACAGTGATGAAGATTTAGCTCAAAGTTTCGATAGTGAAGACGAAAGGTAGGCTAGTGCCGTAAGAAATTCAGAAAGAAATTCTATCAAGTGCACGAGGAAGGTTGCAGACATATCATCGGGGGGCGTTACGAGAAAAACCATTCCTAAGAAGTAGAACATGATGGTTATGATAAAAGTGAAAGAAAATGTTTTAGATTGTGGTGACACACTATATCTTTCATTGGAGAATGTTCAAAGCCACAAGAAACAACCAATCAAAGAGCATATGCATTGGAAGGATATGGAGCGACATATGGAGAAGATGAGTTGTTGGAAAAGACTAAAGATGAAGCTTGCCTTGTAGCTCAAGCGCCGATGAAATATGTTTAGGGAGTAAACTTGGAACCCGTGAATCTATGAATGGATGTTAAAGGTAGTGGATGTTCAAAACACTTATGACCGAGTAATAGAAAGTTGTTTTTCCTTACATACAAAGGAGGTTAACAGTGAAATTTTGAAAAGCAAATGTCGCGTAAAATCATGGCAAAGTTACGATTTCTCGTGTCTCCTTAATATTTGAAACTGTTGTAGTACGTAGATAACTTAATCTTATAACTTGCTGAGGTATAGGCAAATATGTAGATTAATAAGTGCAAAGAATATGTTTATCGAACACGATGCAGCGACAATAATTAATAAACGAAAAGTTATAGGTAAAGGAACTTAGGAGGAAAGGAGGATTATATGTAATAAACTAGGAAATTAAACCGGAAGACAAATATGCCTTTGCAACATTGACGAAAATTCCACACTTTGCATAGTAGATTAGGTTCATGCTAACTATGCCACTAATTCAATCATTAGCGTCTAAAGAATTTAGTGAAATCTACCTAAACTTAAATACGACCAACATTTTGTGATGATTGAAAATTGGAAGCAAAACTCACGTAAGTCACAAGTCCAAAAATATAGTGTCTCAACAACTAGTATGGCTTAGAACTTACTTCACCACTGATTTGTTTGCGCCCTCGCACGCTCGAAGCTAGTTTTGGAGGAAATCGTTATACCTTTAGTAATTGTAGATGACTACTCTCTCGATACACTTGACTAGATTCTTAGCAAATAAAACGAAGCCTTCGAAGAATTTTGAAGTATTTAGCAAAATGCTCTTCTAAAACAAACTTAGGATGTTCTATTCGTATCAATTAGAACGGAATTCCATGGTTGGGGGAATTGATATTGAAGTAGATCAATTGGAAATATTGCATGTGATTTAAAAACAAAAATAGGGATTATCTCATAATTTTTTCCGCTCCTTGTACTCCACAATCAAGGTAGTCTTAGAACGCAGATGAAAAATCGCACTTACAAGTAATGAGTAGAACATGTTAAATGAACAATCTAATTCCTCAAAATTTTGGTGCACTGCGATCGATTACGTCAAACTTATATAATTAATGGAGGTTTCTAGTTAGACATATTTTGGGGGAAAATCCATTACGAGTTGTTAGAGGAAGGAACCAAACCTTAACTATTTTAGAGTATTCTGAAGTAAATGTTTTTATTCTAATACAAAAGGATTACTCTTAACAAGTTCGACCCAAAAAGTGTCCATGAAGGTGTTTTCCTCGGATATTCGCAAAATTGGTAAAGCTTACATAATACTTAACAAACAAACAATGAAAGTAGAAGAATATTATTCTATGCGCTCTCACGCGCGCGATTGAGCTCCTCCCATCCACCTTAAAAACATTTACCATTGGCAGATGATGAATTCGTCGAAAGAAGAAGCTATTGAGGTGTTAGGAAAACTTACAAAACCCTTGTGTGTAGACAATAATCTTGGAGTTATTTCATTAGAAAATAATCAAATAATAAACATAAAATAGAATCTAAGAAGGCATCCCCCTAGAAAATGTTATTGGTATCTAAATTAAAGAAACTTATGATCGCAAGTCAGAGAAAGCAATTTCTTTTGCTTTGTTTCAACAATAGAACCTAAAAATATAAATGAGGCACTAAAAGATGAAAATTGGGTAATGGCCATGCAAGAGGAACTAAATCAATTTATAACAAATGATGTTTGGGAACTAGTCCCAAATCCCATGGATATGACCATTATAGGAACAAAATGGGTATATAGAAATAAACTCGATGAAAAATGGTTTGGGTGGTCGTAATAAGAAACAAGCTAGGGTTGTCACCACAGGTTATATAACAAGAAGGATTGATTATGATGAAAAATATGGACCAGTAGCTTGACTATAGTCCAAATGAAGAGACTTTTTTAGCTTAGCGTTGTGCAACTAGATTTTAATGTTATATCAAATGGATGTGAAGAAGTTGGCATTCCTTAACGGTGTTTATCAATGAGGAGGTATACGTGGCACAACCTCGGATTCTGATGATACTTCGCAAACACCTAAATTATGTCTATAACTTAAGAAAGCTCTTTATTGTCTAAAACAAGCTCCAAAGCTTGTACAATCGACTAACAAGACTTTCTTATTAAACAAAATTATTCTATGGGAATGGTTAGATAACACTCTCTTAGAGATGTATAAAGAAAGACTCCAACATCACTATCGTCCAAATATATGTTGATGACATTATATTCAGATCAATTATCAGAAATGTTGTGATGACTTCCCCTGCACTAAGATCATGCATGATGAGTTTGAAATGAGTATGATGGGGGAACTAAACTTTTTCTTTAGGATTACAAATAAAACAATTGTGAAGAGAATATTTTTCAATCAATCATATACTATTAAGGAAATGCTTAAGAAATTTGGACTAGAAGACTCTAGCCAATGAAAACCCATGTTCGGAAACCAAACTCACAAGGGTATGTGAGGAGGTGAGTCCTGATAGATAATACCAAATATAGAGGCATGAGGTAGTTAATATACTAACGGCAAGTAGATCAGAGAGATCAGTTTAGTGTTGGCCTTTGTGGCTGTGTGTTTCAAGAGGATCCAAACTCTACCTAAAAGCGGTTAAGGTATCTTCCTGATACATTAAAGGCACTATGCATTTGGGATTCATGGTGCTCTCTCCTAGGGGATCCGGGCATTGAAAAAATAGTTTATGCGGATCTGAATCATGTAGGAGGATACGTTGATCGCTTAAGCGCACTAGTGGTGTTTGCAAATTCATGGGTGTTGTTTAACATCTTGGTTTTCAAGAGAAGACAAATCGCTCTTGCTATTCTCCACAACCGAAGAGAATATGTTAGTGCCGGATAAGGCTTGTCATCAAACACGTATGGATGAAACAAGGCTCTCATATGGAATATGGCCTATTAGGTTAGAAATTGTGAGCACCAACTAATGTGTGACTTAAGTCAAGATCTCGTTCAACACTCACAAACCTAAACAATAGAAATTCGCGCCTACCACTTCCTTCGTGATAATGTTCAAAAAGGAATATCTTTTTAGAAAAAAAAAATAAAAAAAAAAGGTCTCATCGGAAGACAACATAACCGATATCTCTAATTAAGCCACATAAACGTGAACCATTTAACTACTTGCTCACGCTTAGGTTAAGAATGATGGAACAAATTGACTAAGTTTCAGACTAAAAATTAATAATGAACTATTTGTCAAAACTGAGAAATAATTTCTCAACAGGTGGCGGCCCCCTTAATTCATAAGGGGCGGCCCCTTTAATTTTAAGGGGGTCGGCCATACTTTAAGGGGGCCACCCACTGAATAGAAATTTTTTTTCTTCTCTATGTGTCTAGGCTTCTTTTTATTTTGGGTGTGTGCCCCTCAGAGAAGAGATGAAAGAAAAGAGTATAGCATGAATCTAGGAGATATATGATTACTTGAGTGATGAACACTAGACTCAACATCAAGCAACAATATCACACCCATTCCTCCATACTAACATGCATAACTTTCATTAATGTGTTTAGTCCCATCTTTTGTGTGTTGTTTTATTAAATGATGAGTTTTTCAGATAGCTCTGTGTGTTCACAATGAAATTGTTATTTTCACTCCTATATTGTTGAGATAGTGCTAAAAACATTTTCTTTTTCATGATGCATATGTTTTTTCTATACTTGTTGTCAAAAAATTCATTATTCTAATATATAATTTTTGAATTATGGCTAGAGCAAAGAATTAAATCAATGAAGCCATTTGGATATTTCTTAGGTATAAACTTACATGTAATAGTGTACAAAATAATCACTACATCCACATTTGTTGCCATTTAGGCACACCTAGTTTTTGCCACCCAAAAGTTTGTTTTCTTGATATCCTCTTACTAAGTAAATGTGTTTTTGTGCATTATATCTTGTTTATGCTCTTTCCATCTCTTATTCTTTTACTTATGTCAGAATGCCAAACAACTGCATTTATCTTAGGATGAATCGCTTAATTGTGTCTATGTGCTAAAAGTATTTATGCCCCCAACCCCTAAACACCCGCGATGTAGACTCATGCTGCATGCAACTCACATACCGAAAAACTGAAACCTCACAACAAAAAAAAAAAAGAGAGATAATTTTGAGGAAAAATCAATTTTTTTTTACATCTGGACAATCCCCGTCAGTAGGTCGGCTCCCCCCCCCCCCCCCCCCCCCCCCCCACCCCCTAATATTCTCGCTCAAATGGGGGCACCCTTTAAGTTTAGGGGACCGACCCTTATTTATGGGGACCTGGCCATAGATTATGCACGGGATAACAATATATCTTCTTTTTCTTTATACCAATAACACCCACTTAGTCTTAGCCACTGTTTCCCTAAATCCACAAACATTCATTGGAATTGATCCTTTGAATGTTCATACTTCCTTATTTGAACCTTTCCTTCACTATAAATACATCCTCATTCACCTTCATCACCATCTCCTCAACCATGAATCTCCTAACACAAACACACATCCAAACCATCAAGGCGAAGCCATAATGAGTGTGAAACCCAGTTTGGAGAAAGGAAACAAACATTTGCAAAAAATCAAATGTACTCAATTCCACCATCACCAATTTCAAAACACTCACATCCACATATGAACCATCTCAAGGAAAACAAGCACCCAATCAAACATTACCAAATCCTCAATTATCAAGGAACTCTCTCCACATCACCTCGAGAATGTTTCACTCCTCTACTTTCCCACATTTCACTCATTAATCCACATGTATCTCACACTCAATTTTCACCTCAAAGTGACAATCACACTAAACAACAAACCAAACTCAAAAACACATCATCTCTATTACAAGTAGAGTAAAAGCTGGTTGATGACATCAATCAACGTCAAGACCTATCAACCTCTTAGCAATGGCATCTCTCTCCAACAACAAAACAACATTCCCATCATTACCATACTCACCAAAAACTACCACACACCCTCAACATTGACCAAGTTGAAAACTCATAATGGGCTATTGCCCATGATGCATCTACACCATATGAACAATTCCTTCCGTTGAGTGAAGTATCAATTGGATTGATTATTTCATCACAGCGACCACATCTACAACCTCAAGTTCAAAGAGGACTATCCTTTCACCAACCACCTCCGTCCACAATTTTCATCAACAACCATAATAATCTATAACATGCCTACACAATAAATCGTCAAAACCCTTTTGTGTCGCAAGCAAGTCAAAAATCCTTCTATGGCTATTTAGATTTTTTTATGATGTATGGAATATGCTTCTAAAGCATACTTGTCTTCTTATTTTCTTTGTATTCTTGTGTGTTGTTTACACACATTGCCTCAAATGAATGACTAATCCCTTTTTTGATGTTTGCTTGCAATTGCCTATATTCCTCTACTTGCTACATGTTAGAATATTTGTATTGTTCAATCATTTTTGTAGCCAAGAAAACCAGAGCTGTACATACTACTTGGTGCCCTCGAACACGAGGGGGGGAGCACACATCAAGGGTGGGAGCATTTGTTCCGTTGTGATTTTTCTAGCAATCTCTGTCGATGCCTTTTTGAGTAATCTTGTTCTATAATGGATTGGGAATTCCTACTCGACAAATTCTTGACTTAAGAGGTGCAATACCATCAAAGACTGCTGTTGATGCAAAGGTAGCCATCTAAGAAATGGTTGAATACTCTCAAAAATGGCATAATGGAACATCTAGGTCTAGAAGTACTGAAAATTATGACGGATTGGCAGCTATGTTGATAAAAGATAAAAATTAAACGTAAACAAGTATTTAGTAGTAAATATTCATTTCAAACTTATATCACTCCAAGGTATGAATAAACAAATGCTTGATGCATTTTATGATCAAAAGAAACTTTTATAAAATGTTGTAAACTTTTTATAAACATCACAAAACATTTTTTTACATTTAAAAGAAATATTTTATTCAAAATAAACATTTTGAATTTCAAATTTTTGGACATAAAACAGCTAGAAATGGTCCAGTAAATACCTCCCCTGAATAGGACAAAAAGGAGCGTCTGAATAAGGGGCGGCCCCCTTAAATACATGGGCGGCCCCCTTAATTATAAGGGGGCTGACACCCTATTTAAGGGGGCCAGCCATAGACTAAGACTTTCCGCTCCTCCTCCCTTTTTATGTCCCCTATAAATACTGGACTATTCCTCAACATTTTTCTTACCTTTTGCACTCATTCTTTCTGCTTAAAACAGCCCACATATTCTCTCTAAAATCATTTGATCATTTAATCATTTAGCTTTGTTTCCAAGTGATCCAAGCTTAATTCCTCAGGTGCAAGAGAAGAATACTTCTATCATCTAGTGAAGAAGTATTACAACCCTAAAAACCACATTGCAAATCTTGTTTGCATCCAAATCATAACTTGTAAATCTTTTGTAAAACTTGTAAAGTCCGTGTAGTTGCTTAGATTTGTGATTTGTTGTAAGTAAGGTGGATCATGGTTGGATCCTTTTTAGTAGTGTTAGATAGTTGTGATATAAGTAGTATGGTGAGAAGAAGTTGTAAAGGTGTGAAGTTGTAAAGATTGAATAAGTTGTGTAGTCCCGTGATCCAAGGTGTGAAGGTAATTGTGAAGTGAAGTTATAAGGTAGTTGGATGTTCGTGAACTATTGTTGAAGTTGTGTTGTAATAGATTGGTTCTAGCTAAGATTAGAACTCGACATCTAGCTTAGTGTCAGAAATTGATATAAGCAACGTTGTGTACGGTTTTCTCCGCCATAAGGGAGCTTGTTGACATAGTGAAGAAAACTCTCGAGTTTGGTGCTCAGGAGTGGAGTAAGGCCGAAGGAAGAGCTCGTAACTCGAACCACTTATAAATCCTTGTGTTGCGGTTTGATCTTTCCAACTCTTATCTTTTATTTACTTCTACATATTTACATTGTTCATATTGCGCAAGTATTGAATTCACAAAAAGTCGAATCTAAGTTTTTATAAACAAATTTTAAATAATAAATTAAAAAGCGGTAAACTATTCAACCTCCCATCTAGTTTTCCACAATTGGTACCAGAGCCACGTTAAACAAGACTTTTAAAATAAATTGTATTTTAAAACTTGAATCGATCTATGGAATCCAAAAAATATTTAGAAGGGCAATCTATGCAAAGACCATCACTATTTGAAAGTGATGAATTTTTTTATTATTCTTGGAAAAATAGATTCGAAACTTATGTGAAGTCAAAAGATCTAGATCTTTGGCATATTATTACCATTGGTGATTTTTCTCCTATTCAAAATAATCCCGAAACTAAAAAGGACGAAATTGTACATTTTCATAAACAAAACGTTGATCTTAAAAAGAAACTTGCTAAAAATAATGAAGCTAAAATTATCATTTATAATGCTTTACCACGTAAAGAATATGAAAGACTTTTTATGTGTCAAACCGCAAAAGAAATTTAGAATACTTTACTAATCACTCATCAAGGTAATAATCAAGTCAAAGCTAACAAAATAGATCT
>BQNB010077423.1:0-30850 GCA_026074375.1 Tanacetum coccineum | reverse complement strand
ATTTTGCTCTGGTGTATAAGGTGATGTGAGCTCTCTATGAATCCCCTGGTGCTCACAAAAAGTATCAAAATCTTTAGAGCAAAATTCACCTCCATTGTCTGTGTGTAACACCTTAATAGAGCACTCACTTTGTTTTTCAACAAAAGCATTGAATCTCTTAAAAGTTTCAAATGCATCAGATTTGGATTTAAAAAAATAAACCCCCGACATTGTGCTGTAACCATCAATTAATAGAAAAAAGTAACGATTACCATTCAAGGACTCGGTATTCATTGGACCACAAAGGTCGGCATGGACTAGCTCAAGATGACGAGAAGCTCTCCAAGACTTTCCAACCGAAAATGAGTTTCGACTCTGTTTTCCTAAAACGCGGCCTTCACAAAACTCAAGATCATAAACCCATAACCATGTCTTTGTTCTTCAACAATTTCAGACCATTCAAATGCAAGTGACCATAACGTAGGTGCCATATATCATAATCTTTCCATGCTTTAACGACCATAGCCTTTTCTTTTACCGACAAAACATCGAGTGGAAACATTCTGTTTGTGGTCATGCCAACTTTTGCAGTCGTTTGTCCAGAACGCTTGTCTTGAATATAACAATACCCATCATCAGAGACAATAACCAAGCACCACGTGCATGGAACATAAAGTTAGATAACAACTTAGAGTCATTAGATTTCAAGAAATGAGCACTAGAACAAGCTATCTACACGAAATATCAAAAGACTCAACACTACTAATAGGAGTTTATGTAGATGATCTAATCATCACGGGTACACCAAAGAAGGAGATCGACAAGTTTAAAGCTCAAATGGAAGAAAAATTCGAAATGAGTGACCTAGGATTATTAGCTTACTATCTAGGAATAGAAGTCACACAAATTGGGGATGACATATCAATAAAGCAATCCGCCTATGCAAACAAGATCCTAAAGGAAACTGAAATGATAGACTGCAACGAAACACTAATACCAATGGATCCGGGAACAAGACTGACAAAGCTTACTGAAGGAACAATGGTCAACTCAACTGAATATCGAAGTTTAATTGGATGCTTAAGATATCTGCTTCACACAAGACCCGACTTAAGTTATTCTGTTGGATTACTTAGTCGTTTCATGCAAGAACCAAAGGAGTAACATATGGAGGCTATAAGGCAAGTACTACGCTATGTAAAAGGAACAAAGGATTTTGGAATCACCTACAAGCATAATGAAGGAAACAAGATACAAGGATTTAGCGACAGTAGTTACGGAGTCAACACTCAAGAAGGAAAAGGAACTACTGGAATAATATTTTACTATGGTGAATCACCAATTAGCTAGAGCACACAAAAATAAGCCACTGTAGCACTATCATCATGCGAATCTAAATTCATCGCAGCAACAACAGCAGTAACAAAAGCATTATGGCTAAAAAGACTGCTAAGCAAGCTTACACACTCAAAGGAAGGAAAAGTTACAATAATGGTTGATAACAAATCTACTATAACACTGATGAAGAACCCCGTATTTCATGAAAGAAGTAAACATATTGATACAAAGTACCACTTCATAAGAGAGTGCGTTGAAAGAGAGGACATACAAGTTGAATTCATAAGTAGGGAATATCAAAAGGCTGACATACTCACAAAAGCACTACCGAAGATCAAGTTCCTAACAATGAGACAACTTATTGGAGTTAAAGATCTACGACAAAGCGATTATGATTAAGGGGGTGAATATTGGGTTAATCCTAATCTGCTGGAACAAAGCTAGTTAAGTTAGTTATTGTTAGTTATATGGCAGTTATTGTGAAAGGACACAACCATTGGTTAAGAGGTTTGATTGAACCATCACAACCTTTCGCTTATGCCTTTTCATTATGTATAAACAGGAAGACATATAAACAATCAAGATTAGGATGACAGATTAAAAAACACTTGTACTTCACAAAGTTACAATTCACTATTTTTGGTATATTGTGACTAAAGTTAGATCATAGATCCATCAAAAAGGGCCAACATTTGGGTGTTTTATTTTGGACGTAGATAATCACATGTATGTACAGTCGTTATGCTAAATCTGTCATGAACTTCTAGTAGTCCAGGTTTTGGTCATTGCTCTTGCATGTCTATAAAGACATAAATTGAAATGCACAATATTATGTGTTGGAATTTGTTTGACTTTTAAAGTCAATGAATGATATTTATACCCAGCGTTTTTGGTGGTTTAGAACACACTTTAGTCAAGATTTGTAGAACATCAAACCACTTCATTTATACACAAACCATACAAACACTAGTCAATACGATGCATACAAAATGACAACCATAAATGTTACATATTAATATTACCAATTCAAGTTACAAAGCAACAATAAACAACCTACTCCATCTTAACCTTACATTTTTTTGTGAAACCAAAATAACCAATTCCGAGAGAAAGAGAGAGAGGGAGAAAGAGAGAGAGTGAGCACGCCCGAACGAGGAACAAATGTTGTTGATGAGGGATAAGGAAAATTTGGTAAATAATCTCCAGACGTGTGCTTGGTTGTTGTTTGTTTATTACTGATTGATGTGTTTAAGTATTTCTAATGTGTTATTCGTAAGGTTCAATGGCCGTTAAGGGTACAGTACAAAAGCTGCAATTTTCTTCTAAATGTTGACCTCACTTTTATACTAAGGTAGCAAATTTAAGCTCTGAGATCACACAAAAAGTCTACTTTCAGGGTTTTTCATAATCATATCAATGAATATATAAGTGAAAAGGTAATGGAGCAGTAGAAAATAAAGACATGTATAATGCAAATATCAATTATTATCTAAAGAAGACGATGAAGCCAAACATACTGCACAAAAAAGAAATAAACAAAGATTAAGGTTGTGTCACTTACCAGATCAGCTCTCGTATCCTTTAGTAAATTAACTGTGTGTCTGGTAAACCATAAATGGTCGGATTCTGCAGCATACGAATATAAGACTAAGTGTAACCAAGCAAATACGTTCCAGCCACACCTGGTACCTTTTCATAACAAATATCATTCATCAACTGAAATCGTTGCAATAGAAAAGGATAGGTAAACCCATGTCATGAAAGAAGCATACATCTTCAATACACAAGTATTTGAGGTGGACTAAAGTGCTTGGAAGCTGTTGTGGTACCTAGGGCCGTCTCTAAATTTATGAAATTTTTTAAGGCCCTGAACGAAATTACATAATGAGGCCCTGCGATAAGAAACGTTATATATAAAGTGTCATTGTTTATAAGAAATAATGCATATAATTGTTAACGGGATAAATTTTGGTACCCCTAAAATTTTTAGGGCCCTATGCGGTCGTCCACCTTGCACACCCTCAAAGCCGGCCCTGGTGGTACCCCATCTTGAGCAAACACTTAAACCATAACCATAGCCAAAACATATATAAATAACCGAGTAATCGAGAAGAAAGATACCTTTCAAGTCGAGTGTTATTTTCTTGACATCAGTTTTCCTTGACAGCTAAGGGTGAACTCATGAATTAGACCCTTGTCCGTTTACAGAACTTGACATATATCATATAAAAATTTACACTTCTTGTCTATCTTTTACCTTTTACTTGGTCGGAGTATGAGAGTATCACTTCCTCCTCATCAAACAAGTCGACCCCATCAAAAAAACCCACATGTAGCTTTTTCAAGCAAAAGGTATGCACATAACCTATGAACTCACAAGGTTGTGATATGAGTTGGTTTTATCCTAAAAAAGTCTATAAGCACTCTCAAATAAGCTTCCAGAAACATGTATAACTTAACTATAGCTTCCAGAAAAACCAATTAAGCATAAAAAAAACTCATTTGTACACAGACACATATGAAAAAGCAACGAGGGTGCTAAAAAAATTTAATAACAATTTGAAGACATGTATAGATTATACTCATTTGTACATACACAAAGCTAATACTAGTAGTTATGCACACAAATGTTCACTCACATTGATAGTAGCATGTATTAGCTTGTGCTCTAAACCAACCAACCGTTTCTTCAAAATCTCCTTATCAAAAGTATCATCACGTCCACCAACAGTTTCACTTTTCTCAGGACGAAGAATTTGAGGAAGCGGAAGTAGTAAGCCCATCAAGCGTATTCTTTTGGACTAGAAACTCCTAGCATTTCCACTAGCACTCAATTTAGATATACGTGACTTAACAAGAGTACTATTAAATGGGCAGTTTCAACATTAAGTGTTGTGTAACCACTTTGACCTATTAAATAGGCGGTTTGAACATTCAATGTTTGTAACGTCTTTGACCTACTAAATAGGCGGTTTCAACATTAAATGTTTGTAACGTCTTTGACCTATTCAATGGGCGGTTTCAACATTTAATGTTTTCCTATATAAGGATGGCTTAGGGATTGTTTATAAGATCCCTAAAAGGCTCTCCCTTCTCTCCATTGTGTGCTCAATTGATCGAAACAAACCCCAAGGGGTTTAGGTTTGTTGTTCGATCGAACCAAACAACCCATAAGGGTTTCGCGTGTTGATTGATTCAAGAGTCTAAGGCGTTTGGTTTGCTTTATCACTATTAGTACTAGCATACGTAGTTGTTTGCCAAAGAACGTATTGTGTGTTGAAGTAGAGAGATCTTACTTTAGATCTTTAGTGGTTTTCGCGTATTAGATTTATACATACGTGTATATTCAAGAACGGTGTTCGTTAATTACTAAAAGGTACACGCTTCTTGATCCCTTTGTTAATTACATATTCTATACGTGATTTATTATTTCCGCTGCGTACTCGTGATTTGATTAATGGTTAATCTGATGTAAAAACCCAACAGTGACATAAAAAGCCATCGTATAGAATTGTATTTACAAAGAAGTAAAATTGGACAAATTAGGGTTCTTGGTTAATTTTTAAGCCCTTTTGGCGTTTTATACTTATAAAAGATTGGATCTTTATTGTGAATAAAATTAATTAGATGAAACCTAGGTTGTATGTAATTTTATATGTTTAAATTCGATAGTTTAAATTGTTAATTGATCATTTTTTAATTCATAATTAATTGTTAATTTGGTATCCGTGATAAACACAAGCAAGTTTATCATGGATCAATATATGATATATGATCTTGATTTAAGTGTTAAATTAATTGTTCATGCAACTTTGATGATTTGATAAACATCGACATAAAAGTTGAGTTTTTTAGTTTTTCGAATTGTTTGACGCACTGTTACTAAAAAATTCATAAAATATTCATGGTAAGTCAAAAAAATTTAAAATTTTATGGTAGATCCATGACTTAGTAAGCTACAACTTTGTAGTTTACTGCAAAAGCTGGGTAAAACCCTAGCTATGTCCCGACGGGGTCTGAAGTCGACTCAAAATTTCTATCAGCTTTAATGTGCTATGTTGTATATATTTATATTTGGCTTACGCTATCGATTATATCGATGTATGTGGCCGGAGTCATTGGATGAAGAAGTCTTATATGAATATATACATAGATTAATTATTATATAATTAGAGTCATCATTTATATTTGCATGACTTAATTGTTAAGTGATTAAATAAATGTTATGTGTCTTAGTTGTTGTTTATATTGTTTTTTGTTTTAAGTATTGACTTCTGAGAAAACAAAAGGGTTTTTCGAAAAATAAAATATAAACATGACTAATAATTATGAAATAAGATTTATTATAAACTATTAATTGCGTTGTCTTATTTGTCAATTTGGGTTCGGCTTACATCTGATAATCATGGCATTCGGGTTTACCACGACGAGACTTGCAATTCAATAGGTTTATAATAAGTTTTCCAAATTAAAGAGTTCAAATTTATAAATGACGTAATTTGCAAAAGTACTATTTACTTGCAAGGCATATCACCAAGGGTTTGAGGTTTTATACTCTATAAATCCGTGATATCTTGCAATTATTTAGGAAGAGCGAATGGTCTAGGGTTTGAATGATTTTAATCATTCTTTAATCTTTTTCCACGATAAATAAGAATCTTTGAATTTGAAAACATCGTTGAATCATCATTTTTTAAAGGTAACACTATTTATACATGAGATGTATAGAAAATAAGTGATACCATAATAAATAACTTAATTGAGTAAAGTTTGTATTAAAATTTATGATACGAAGATATATGCATGCTTCTTCGAACATATTTGCTACGTCAAATATTATTCCCTTTTAAATAAGTTGTTGCCATCCAATTTGTAAGAACACTTGCAGATGCTTTTTACTATGTGTGAGACGTGAGACGTATGTAGATTGTAATCCCAAGGTGATTATACACTTTTTTGTGAGACGTTAGTGTTACATGCTTATCGGTTTAGTGGTGTGACCTTAAACTTGAGGCATAAGATGGGATGAAACATGCTTACTGGTATATTATTGTAATAAAGTAAGTCTTATAATATTCTAGGAATTGCACCGGTGGCAATTATTGACCGTCAATTACCTTTTGAATACACCATTGCTAGCAGATCAACTGATGTGATGGTGGTATGTCAAGTTGGATCCTAGGCCTTAGAAAATTAATTGTTCATATAAAGATGATTTATATAAACTCTTGCTTGTGCAGGTTATGGCTGCACTCACTATTCCCGTCTCTGCTGAGGAGAATCTTGGGGTCCCGATCGACATCAGGGTGGATATCATTTACCTAGAGCCCGTCGTTGTAGTTGCTTTTCCTGCAGCGGCCGTTGTGAGGACACAATCCCAACACGGGGAGGCTATACGAGGCATACAACAACATTTATTAGGAGTGCCCATATAGGAGGAGCTGACGGCCCTGAGATTTAGAGTAGACATTGCTGAGGCAGAGAACACTTCATTGCGTGCTAGGATTAAGACTATGGAGGCAATCGAGAAGATTACTCGTAACCGTGAGAGACAGGCTCGTATTAGGATTGAGCAGCAGTTGGCTGCAGTTTAGGAGTCCCAGCGTCAGGACCGAGAGGACTTCAGGAAACTCAAGGAACTCGTGACCAGTCAGTTCGGACAACACTCATAGACATCTTGCTTCCTAATGTATGTACTAGCTTGAATTGTAGATTTGCAATATTAAGAAAACATGTAGTATTTTGGAGGGAAAAGTAATGAACCTAATTATCTATCAAATTATGGTATTATGAAAACTTCTTTAATTTTTTTTCAACTCTCTACTGATTCATGCAAGCCACCTACTAAAATATTATGACTTTATGAAACATTTCACTATCACATGATGAACCATTTTACTATCATTGACAAATTATTTTACTATCAAAAGATAAACTAACATTTTTTTCACCTTATGGAACTATTTTGTCTCCATCGCATAAGTTATTTTACAATCTTGAGCTATTGTCTTATAAATTATTATACGGTCATCTCGCAAACCATTTTGTTGTCATCCTAAAAATTTCCTTGTTTTCTTATCTTGTGAACTATTTTCTGACATTGTAAACTATTTTAATACAACTTTATACACTACACTATTTTGATGAAAATGACCATCGCATCGTTAGCCCTCAAATATACATAGCCTGATCACCTATGTATATTTGGTGCATGGCTTGATCACCCATGCATTCAGGAAGGACCATGACATACTGAGTAGTAGTCACCTTAAAACATCTTGTCAAGAACCAATCTTCTATTTATATAAAGTTTGTGTGCGTATTCATAAAACGTGTTTGTCACGGGAACTAAATTAATAACCATAGCAACTAGGTAGACCCTTACGTCACCTTATCATAGAAAGTCGACATTGTCTCACACCAATTCCTAGAAGTCAAGATGGTATAAACAAGGAATTAAAAGCATTAAGATAACCAAGGGGGTTAGCTCATCTTAGGAGGATTAAGATAAGAACCTACACCTCTTCATCAAATACCACGACTTGAGCTTTGGGGACAAAGCTCTTTTAACATGGGGAAACTGTAACAATCCGTATTTTCACATCCTTTTACGTCAATAAATACTCAATATTCGCATCAGGACGGGTAACCTTACAATTAACCCAGCCACGGAAGTATACTCTTCGTTGGTCTCAAGACGAATGTAATATTCACACTATTATTCGCATCATACGCAAATACAAGCTGGTACAAGATGGACATACCTTTACCCATCTCATCATGCAATATATGGAGAGCATCTCCATCCTCATAAATTCTTCTCACTCTCTCCTAAGAGATGAACAAGAATGGTACCTGGCCAATGCTAGTGTTACCCCGACTATAGAAAAATTATTCTTCTTACGGGGTCCTTACCGTTCAAACACAGGAAACCAAACATCTGAGCACCATCACCCAACACATGTATATGGGTGCAACCTATAATTGGCATGATAAGCACGGTCCAAAATCAGATATAATGATGAATGGTCTAGATAGAAAAGACACGTCTTACAGATCTTACCTATCAGGCTAAAGAAGAGTCGTGGAGAAGGCAACGATCGTGGCAGAAGCTCGGTAATAAAGAATTTAAGTCTAGAAATATTCATCACGCACAACAAATGCCACACGCAGTAAAAATACTAGACTGGGGGGACTTTATGACGTATAGTACGTATAACAGGCCTCTGGGCCTGGACTGTACTAATCACATGTGGACCCTGGCCTTGGCCCGGATATGGCAATATTAATCAGCATTTAATGTGATTAGTCAACATCCAATCAGCATTTAATGTGATTAGTCAACATCCCATTAGCATTTAATGTGATTAGTCAACATTCAATCCTACATTAATATGCATTTAATGTGATTAGTCACCTATAAAAGAGGGTCCTCTAACACCCCAAAAGGCATGATTTTTTGACCTTTCTCAATACACAGACATACATCTAATAACATGTGTTCTTACTCTCATGCCGGAGTCTAATCGTGGTGTCCGTCCTCACGGTAAGGCAAATGGTTTACCTTTACTTGTGTAGGAAGACATCCAATTACTTTGTTTAGTGCAAGATCCAACCCGAAGATAGCTTGCCGGCCCGACCCAACAAGCAATCGTGAACCATCTCACACCCAGTTACTAATTTTGTACTAACAAAGTCAAGTTCATGGCATTATTAAGATTTATGATTATTAGTGGAAGGTGTCGTAGAGATGGGGTGTCGCCAATAACTAATACATACCAACATGGAAGTAAAACTGTAGTGCCGCATAACAATTGATATACAACATACCAACTTTCTCAAATAAGCTAATCTTACTAGAAGCTTAAGACAATGCTTGCATATGTGTCCTTTTGTTCACGTCACTTATATATAATTTTTCATCGTTGTTTTTACATACTGCGATTATATGAAACTTACTTATAGTGTGTTTAAAAGGATTAAAATTGGTACAAAACCATGTATTTATGATGCATCTACCAGTAACAATGAACTTTGATTTCTGAGTGCTAGTGGAAATGCTTGGAGTTTCAAGTCCAAAAGAATTCGCTTGATGGGCACTACTTCTGCTTCCTCAAATTCTTCGTCCTGAGAAAAGTGAAACTGTTGGTGGACGTGATGTTACTTTTGATAAGGAGATTTAGAAGAAACTTTTGAGTTCAACAACAGTAACAAAGTAGTCGGTTAGTAAAGCTCGCGAGCTCTATAAGGTTTGTATGTTATTACATCTTTACCTTTTCGTATATGTGTATTTAATTTTTTTTTGAATTACATCGCTTGAATCGAGGTGAGGTCAAAAGTTCCGAGTTAAATAATGTTAAATTTTATTACTATTTTAATCAATACTCTACTGATGATTGAGTCTAGTCAAGCTAAGATTGATATCCATCGAGCATGAGCTTGAAAGTTAATTCCCGATCGAGCACGAGTTAAGTTTGAAGCATGTTAAAAGTGTAACTTTGCCTAGAAATAAGTTTCGGGACTGATATTGTCTTTTGTGAAAGTTATTTTTCAGCTATCTAAAGTTTGTGCTGCTATTGCTCATATGGAGAAAGGTGGAGGGCTGTTTCTGCCAAACTTGGGAAGTGTGGAGCTGGCCTAGTATATAAAGAAAAGGCTGAGGTCAGAGTTTTATAACTTTGCCTCACTTTCTTTCTCTGTCCCTCTTGTTCTCTCTCAAGATCAAAACCCTAATTCATTTATTGTGATTCAGTTGTAATAGAACTTTTGATATATAGTCAAAAGGATTACACCAGATTAGTTGTGGTAATCATTGGTTTGATTAAGATCAAAACTTGTGATCTCTTTGTTCTTGGTTGTAATCTGTTGTTGATTGTCTTGAATTGAGATTCAAGACTGTTATTGTTTTGTTTTTAATAAAGTTTTCAAAGCCAAAGACTTTAAGTCGACTCATGTTGCGAGCTTCACAACGCTTGGCTCAACACAACTCGCGATTACCGTCCTATGCTCATATGCATTTAGAAGGGTTGGTGACGTTCTTCCTCGTCATTACATTGAGAAAAGTAACACCAGAATACGCGTTCATGTTGTAATTCATGTTGTTATTTAGTGTGCAATACTACAGAAATTTGATGTTGTAATTAATGAGACAAGTGATGTTAATACACTATAGTGTTCATAAGTGTTCATAAGTTAAAATTAATTCTTTAAATCGACTCAAGTTAGGGCGGGCATAAAAACCGCGGATCGAATCGTTTTTTCATTCCGATCTGATTGAATCTTGTGCAAAACCGGTCATTATGCTTTGTTGCATCGGACCGAGCCGAAGACCGACCCGGACATGGAGCAGATAATTCGGTCCCGCATTTTAAACCAAATCGGTTTTCGATCCGGACCGCCGGTCCGGTCTACTCGGTTGACAACGCTTGGCTCAACACGACTCGATTACACTCCTATACTCCTCAAAAGCATTTTTGGAAAATTTACTATATCATTAAATGCTTGAGACGTACTTAGTACCTCATGAATAACTATCACACCTTAGCTTCTATACTATAAGAGAATGTTTGTCAGATGAGCAAATACGTCTCTTGCATTGAATTGAATTGTACTAGCACGTACTCGCGTGATGCGGCGGCAGGTACCTGTAATCAAAAGTTTTGGCAAGCAATATTTTTTGATTACACGTTTTTCGTGATAAAGACTTTACACATGACGAAAATTTTAGGGAATAACTTTCACTACTACAAAAATGGCCATAGAGCCCTCTTGAAAAGAGCCATAGAGCTCAGTTTTTCAAACGGGCTCAAAAGGGGAGGGACTCTATTTGAAAATCAAATAGAGCCCGGTTTCTCGTACAGAACATGGCTCTATGTGAAAAATAAAAATAAATAAAAATTACATTTTCTGGAAGAATTCAACCATTATATCAAATTTTGAATAGCGATAAAAACTCAGTATCAATATTCCTTTGTTTCATCTATTATAAGAAATCCTAGGTATAAAATCTTCATCCTTACTTATATCTTTGGTCGAACCTTCAAACCACGACTCATCTTGTTCTTGAGCTTTCCTTCTAGCCGATTCATTATATATTAGAACAAGTGAAATAACAAAAACAGAGTTGAAATTCAACATCTTTATATGAACCAAGAAATTAAGAATGGACATACCGGTGGATATATATTTCCTTGTTATATAATCTAACCTTCTGTCATGCTGTCAAAATTTATAACCTCGAAGTCCTTCAGATGCCCTAGCGTTGATATATTTCGTCGTCTATAATCTGTATTAAAAGTCAATGCTACACATTTTTGTGTATTTCAACATAAAAAAATATTTAGATACAAAATAAATTTATGTGATTACCTGCACCCTAAGTTTCTCCAAGTTTGGGGAGCTTCTGACCAACATGTTTTTGTCTTGTATTATGGCGGCAGAATGGACCTGAAAGGGATAATAATGAGAATTAACGCGCCTTCATTTAACAGTCACACGTGTAAGTCATGAATGGGGAAATGAATTAAATTAATTTGTGAGACTTCGTAATACAGCACAAAAGCTGCAATTTTCTTCTAAATGTTGACCTCACTTTTATACTAATCACTTTTTTCTAAGAATGTTATATAATACAAAAAGGAAAGAGTTGCTTCGATTGAAATTAGGGTTTAAAAAAAAGTAGTTGGGCTTTGGGCCTTTGGGGGGACATTGTCTTAATAAATGCCCTTAATTCAATTCAATCACACTTGATTCAAGGTATAATTATTATTATTCCTTCTAATTTCATTTGATTTTCATTTATTTAATGTTTTTAAGAGTTGTTGACTTTGTTGTTAAATTGCTCTCATTCGGCATCTCATTGATATGTTTTTGGATTATTGGAATTGTTATGTTTTTAGATTATTGGACTCAAATACATATAGTTAGACTTTATTCTTTAAAATGATGTTTTATGATGGAACATTTGCTACAAGATGAATTTTCCATTCGTATACGAGATTTAGGATTTGAAGTCTGATGTCGTATAGTACGTATAACATGTCTCTGGGCTTGGACGGTACTAATCACATGTGGACCCTGGCCTTGGCCCGGTATGGCAACATTAATCAGCATTAAATATGATTAGTCAACATCCAATCATTATTTAATGTGATTAGTCAACATCCCACCAGCATTTAATGTGATTAATCAACATTCAATCTTACATTAATATGCATTTAATATGACTAGTCAACATCCCATCAGCAAGTACATATTTTCAGAGTTGCCATGGAAAGAGTCAGAAAATGGTCGCGTGAGTACTCTTGTTAAGTCACGTATATCTAAGTCAAAGACACGTCTTCCCCGAATAAGTTGAACAGATTAACCCTTATCGCTTAACGTTTTAAAGAATTAAGTCCGCTTAAAAAAATAAAAAGTTTAACTTAATAACACAGTGCTGTTTTTAAAATATACTATATTATAATATGGAAAAAAGTGAATTTAAAAAAAAAGTGAAAATCACTTTTTTCTAAGAATGTTATATAATACAAAAAGGAAAGAGTTGCTTCGATTGAAATTAGGGTTTAAAAAAAAGTAGTTGGGCTTTGGGCCTTTGGGGGGACATTGTCTCAATAAATTCCAACTTCATTGTCCCATAAATTCCATCATCATCGTCTCATAAAAAACAACATCATCCTCTCATAAAAAATTTAAACATGAATTACAGCATGGCGTATTCTGGTGTTACTTTTGTCAATGTAATGACGACGTACAACGCCACCAACGTTTCTCAAGCATATCATTGTACAAAGTTACACCTTACTGTTTTATCTAGGTGCGATGGTGGTCATGTGGGCAAACTCCAAACACTTTACAACCAACATTTTAATTTTATATTCACGGGTCTTAATTATCTCCGCGAAGTAATGCCAATGGTAAGCCCTTCAGATCTTCGCACGCTACTTGAAACTTATGGCTTCTTACTCAAATGTCTAAATCGGTTAGTCCCGGTGTTGGAAATTAAAGCGGTATTGTATGACCATTGGGCTGGTTACATTAAGCTTTTAACAAATCGTTGTGATTATAGCATTGTTAAGACTCTAATACCCGAGTTTATGGGTTCGTTAATGGGTTCGTTAGGAATAGTAAACAACACTAGAAGTTTAGTTCCACCTTATTCAACATATACTCGTGATCATCATGATACGTGCAAGCCACTCCTTCTTATGGATATTATAGCTTGTTATATACTATGCTTATCTCAAAGCAATCTAGGCATAGATTTTAGTGGGCTGGTTGATGTTATAGAAGATATTGATGAGTGGTTCGAGGTTTTTGATGGAGATATGGCGAGAAGAAGGTGGCTCGTCGAATATCTGATGCAAAAAATAGAATTTGATGATGAAGAAGCGAGTGCAAAACTTTTTGGCGTAGCATTGGTTGAACACGCTAAGGTGTGCAAAGACGCTAATATGGTACAATTAGGAGTGAAGCTTGCAATCAAGAAAAAATACCTTTCTGCATTGAAGTGTTAAAACACTTGGCTAATAAGTTTAAGGTAATATGTAATTTACTCTATATCTCTAAGCTGTAAGTATAATAGACCCGAGTAACTCCTTCTAATACATCAACTTCTTTTTCCTTGAAGGTGGAACTTGAAGATCGTCGAGGGACAAATGAATGGTGTATAAAGCAGGTTATAACGATATCTTGCTTATTGTATAGTTAAACACATGTACACTGGTTGTCTAATTTTATTTTATGAAAATTAGTGTTGCCTAATAATTTTTTAATTCACATTTAAAACTTTTACAATTAGTAGATGCAATATATAAATTGGACTTTGTTGTTTTTCTTTGTCGAAAAAATCCAAGTCTTAAAAGTGTATATATGAAATGACGGGTTGCTTCAGCCATTTCACATTCTTGATAAGAATTACGACATCATGTATTGTGTATTGTAGTATTTATACATCAATGAGACCATGACTCACAAATACTCTTTTGGCGACTTCAGCATAAACCCTTTGTTTACTAGATTGATATGATTACGTAAAACTGATATACACTTATTAAGAAAACCGGTATTTTTCTTTTTGACAGCTTCAATTGCATGAGGAGAGAGGATATATTCAACGCACGATATGTAATACCATCGAAAGCATCATATCATATCGCCTCTTAGAAGATATGTTACGCGTTAAAAGTCCTCATCTTCTCCCGGCGATAAATTTGATTTCAAATCCTAGAGAGAAAGGCTCCAATCACTACTTAGCAGATTTGAACCGGGCAATAGACGTGCTGGTAAGTTAATCATACTATATGCAACTCTCTATTTAGCAAAACCTATGTAAAATTTCTTAATTGGCATTTATTCTCCACCTGTAATATCAATGCAGCGCGAGTTTGATGTAAACAACAATGATCATGATCATGGTCCATTATATTTCTTGCGAGGACAAACATTGTGTCTACGTGGACTGTGTCTTTACGAGGAGGAGCATGAGGTGCTAATTCTTGAAAATCCGTGAACTCGTATATTATTTTATGCAAATATGTCATTTTATAAGTCCCCACTCACTCATATTTACTTATATTTTTTGGTGCAAACAGGCATTTATCAAAGATATAAATGAAGCTATGTCGTTTTGGAGTAACAATGATTTCATTTATAAAGATACCCGTACATTAGATTATACTACAAAACTGCTTCTCTTTGTCTTTGACGTTGTAATAACGGTAATTATTCTTCTTGAATCTATTTTTTTTTTCTTTTTTGGCATGTTTTAACAATCTTTTTATAACCATTTTTTTGTTATAGTCGCATAATGAAGATACTCACCAACTCCGTCTACTGGAAGAGATACTAATTTTTTTTAAGAAGAGTGATAGTAAGGCGGTGGGAATGCTGTGGCAGTTCAAAAGCCACCACAGCCATCTCGAGAGTGAGATGATCCGCAATCAATTCCAAAGTAACGTGATTGAACAATGTTTTGTAGAGCATTATGGCGATTTGAAGGAAGATGGGGGGAGCAACAACAAGCTTGAGAGGATGCTTTCCTATATCCGCGAAAAGGTATGATCATGTGAAAAAAACATTATGTTTAAGTAACAGGGTCATTCGGGTCAACCCTAACCCATTTACACCTAACTCTAACACACTCATAAAACTTGTTCATATTGACGGGCACGGGTCATTATAATTGGCTATATTTTTATGTCCTTGCATACTTAAGTATTTGCCGTCAAAATTTTCAACCATCATAATTTTTGACCCATTTGACCCGTTAGGCTTTTTAGAGTATTTTTCTAACATATTGCAGTCGAAACTTATTTTAACAGGTTCCAACGTGTTTATAGATTGTTTTATCCAAAGACCACTTTATAATCCCCTGTGAACTCTTGATTTCAAATTATACGTTAAATATCCTTAAACTGGATCCCGGTTTCGATTCTTGCTACTATCTATTTGCCACTTGACTTTGGTCCAGTGGTAAGTGATTTCCCTACTAACCAAAAGGTTGTGGGTTCAAGCTTCGCTGTAGGCATGTTTGAAATATATATTTGTGAGTTGGAAAAATTGTCGTTCAAAAAAAAATCCTTAAACTGGATCGACATTATTGACAGCACCCCAACACTTGATGTCAATATTTTGCCAGTCTTTACATAGTTTTTGATCTTTTGTATATGCGAACATATTATTATTAACAAGCTCACGTTAAAACATATTTATTGATATAAATTTCGCTTTCTAGTTGGGACTATCTCAATCTTCAAGTACATTGTACTTAGTTTATAGATCATTATCGACTAACTTATTTAACTTGTTTATTGGTAATCTATGTTTGTAATACTAGACATAACCACTACCCCATTACAACTATGATATTCTATAAACCATCATTTTTACATTCCATGGTCAGTAAACTCTTTTAGCCCAACTCTACTATGATCTGGGTGAAAGAATGTTATCTATTTTGTTTACGTTATAAGTTTTTATAATATATCTTTTATGTTTATCTATTTTGTTGACATGATGTAGTTTACATTTTATCAAATAAGTTACAACATATATGCCCATTTATTATACAAGTGTCATATATTGTTTACTTTAAAGTAGACTTTCATGTAAAATTGTCATATTATAACTTGGATTAAATTTCCGGGTCGTTACAACTATGATTTGTCTTATCGCTATCATTTTTTATTTCAGGCTGGTTGTTCGTTGAAGTCGGCTTGTCTGCTAGGCCACCTCTACTATGATTTGAGTGAAAGAATGTTAGCGACGGGATCAATGACCCAGGTACATCCATTAATTTATTATAACTTTGGTTTTCAACGTTTACCTTTATGGGACAGAGCAAGAAAGAAATGGATGTATTAGCTCATTTTGAAACTAATCACGTATGCTTTCTATTAGGCCCTTAAGTACGCAAGAGAAGGTCATAGATATCGGTATCGTCTTATTGAGGAGAATTTTTTGATGTCATTAAAAATAAAGGGGAGAAAGAGTGCATGCATATCTTACGAATCCTATTGTGGCTGCTCGCGCATGGTCACTTACATCTGAAGATTTCATATTACCTCCAAATAATAATTTCATATGCTGCCTAATGAGCATTCACCAGGTAAGCTTTTGATGCACTATTGTACACGCTTTAATAAAAAATATAAATTAAAAAATCAGAACTTTAAAAAAATTTGTGGTTTGCTTATCAGGAAGCAACAATTCTGGAGTTGATGGGGAATGGAATCGAGGCTTTGGAGGTTTTGAAACACGGAAAAACCCTTTCTTTACAGCGATGTTCCTCGTACTTTGCATGGCGTTTTCAAGCTGCACTGGGTAAGCCTTAGTTTTTCAGTCTAAGTTCTATAGAGGTGACAAAATGGTATAGTCTAGCGGGCTGGGTAACCATTCAATTAGCAATTTTGTACCGGTTAAAACGAGTCAGACACGTTAGTTTGATCTGAAATCTTTTTCGCTAAATTGTCTATTCAGTTTATTTGTAGATAGCTGTCAAATATGAATATATCTATTCATTGATTGACCCATTTCCATTCAAGCAATAATTTTGTCAACTGTTAGAGATAAAACAGTATCCCGCACAACCCATCATCTATATCTTTTTTTCAGGCAAAATCAATAGGAAGTCACAAGATTTCGATAAAGCTAAAAAAAGCTTGAAGAAGCGAGATTTCAATCCAATCACATTAGTTGTAGAAAGTGCAAGTTAATGCTAGATGTTGAAATTTGCAAAGAGTCACTAAAGCTGATCAGGAAAAGGAAAAAAGGTTCCGATTCTCGGCAAAGAGTCACAGAAGATGATCTTGTGTCCACTGAAAGGATGCTACGAGAAGAGTTGATCAAGTCAAAGGGCCCTAAAGATTGGGAACGTAGTTGTACGTTTTCTTTACTAAGTGTTCTAAGTGAAATAGGTAACCATCTCAAACCATATATTTTTTTCTATTACATGTAAACAGAAGTTAAAGTAATGGAGTGTTTTCATTATGGAATAATATCTATTTTTTACATGGCAGGGAAAGACCACATATACAACAATAGAACCATGAAAGCACAAGCTGTTTTCTTGGATTGCATTAATTTGGTATACAATTTGAGCTCCCTACCCCAATCACACTCTCAAAGAAAGCTCTCTAGTTTTGTTGATTTCTTTGATTTTATTGAGAAGAGTCAAATCAAGTTTTCTTGTGGAACTTACGTAGCCCATATCATTTACATGATAAGTTGGCTGGCGTATAAGATGAGCAAGGATACAAGGTATTAATGTTATCCTTTTGAGGAACGACTACTCTACATACTATTAGTAGTGGTATAATTATTTGTCATTAATTTTTTTTCCTTTTTTGTTTTTCTAGGAAAACCCGTGTTGATCTCTTTTCTATTCCCATCGAGAAGCTTATATCTAGCCTGAAGCTCGCATTAGTATTATCGAGTGAGGTACCCGAACTGTTTCAAAAGGTAAATATAGGTTCGGAAATAGATTTATATGTCCCTTTGTTTGAAACAATCTCACTTTTACCCGTTTAAGTCCTGAGCCATATCTCAGATTCATTTGTCATGTTCAAGTACCTCAAGTCGTATATGTTTTATTTTGGCCACTATAACTTATTTTAAGCTTTTGAATTTCAATGAAATTTTTGTTGACCGGCTAATTATTTAAGGTTTTACACTGCATATGATAATTTATATGAGTACCATAAAGATATTGTGTAATAACAATATTTTCATGTATATTATACCTGTTGACATTTTTTAATATGTTTTTTATGTATATTCTACCCATAATTAATAAAATTGAACACATCTTGACATTTTTTTAATATATTTGCCAAATCTATTTCTAGTCTTTGATTATATCTCCCCAGGTTGCACAACTGTTGGCAATCATGTATTTCGTTTCTGACAAAGAAATTCTGTCGTCGAAGGTTAAAAACTTGCAGTGGGCATGTTTCTTTCAACACCTAACAGTTGGATCCGATGTTAATTATTTATTTTCTCATAAGCTACGTGAGGTATATTAGGTTCACTAAAATTCTTTCCTATCTCTCCATTATGTTGGATTGTACATTTAGTTTGATAAATATTTGCATTTTCAGGTGTATGGCGTTTCTGATCCGGATAATACCTTGCATAGGTATGTGTAGGTTTGGAGGGGGGGTGTCGGCAGATACAAATTTTGATTCATGTTAATTAAGGACATAAAAATTCATATCCATGGATCTAAACAACATAACTCTAATCGACCCATTTACTAATCTTCATCATGTAGGCCGACACCTAGCACGGATGCGGATCTTAATGAGTTTGTAAAGAAATTTTTTGAAGACCTTCAACCGCATACAATACTCGTCATAAATATCATTGGGAACAAGTACAAAGATTTGTTGAAGATGCTGGAGTATTCCTTACCTCTTGATTGTGTTGCCCTCATGATGTTAGCGCGATTTAATTCGAAAAGTCAACCAGTGATTGGTCTATTGGTCTTTTTCATGTGGGTTCAGTACCAGGTATTCCCTCTTATGTACGTCATGGGACTTGTTAAGAATTAAGAGAGATGTTTCTTAGTATATTTGTGGTTGATAGTTGTAGAACTTGACGAACCATGGGGAGGCCCTTGGGGCACGGAAGCAATTGTCGACACTATAGCTCCCGAGTTTAAAAGAATTATAAAAGATTACCATATTCCGCCGAGTCAGACTGTTTTGGATACGCTTGATGACAGAACTAGCACTCACCTCAAGAAAGTGCTAGTTCTGTCATCAAGCGTATCCAAAACAGTCTGACTCGGCGGAATATGGTAATCTTTTATAATTCTTTTAAACTCGGGAGCTATAGTGTCGACAATTGTATCCGTGCCCCAAGGGCCTCCCCATGGTTCTTCAAGTTCTACAACTATGAACCACAAACATACTAAGAAACATCTCTCTTAATTCTTAACAAGTCACATGACGTACATAAGAGGGAATACCTACCCACACGAAAAAGACCAATCACTGGTTGACTTTTCAAATTAAACCGCGCCAACATCATGAGGGCAACACAATCATGACGTAAGGAATATTCCAGCATCTTCAACAAATCTTTGTACTTGTTCCCAATGATATTTATGACGAGTATTGTATGCGGTTGAAGGTCTTCAAAAAATTTCTTTACAAACTCACTAAGATCCGCATCCGTGCTAGGTGTCGGCCTACATGATGAAGATTAGTAAATGGATCGATTAGAGTTATGTTGTTTAGATCCATGGATATTAATTTTTGTCCTTAATTAACATGAATCAAAATTTGTATCTGCCCACACCCCTCCTCCAAACCTACACATACCTATGCAAGGTATTATCCGGATCAGAAATGCCATACACCTGAAAATGCAAATATTTATCAAACTAAATGTACAATCCAACATAATGGAAGATAGGAAAGCATTTTAGTGAACCTAATATACCTCATGTAGCTTATGAGAAAATAAATAATTAACATCGGATCCAACTGTTAGGTGTTGAAAGAAACATGCCCACTGCAAGTTTTTAACCTTCGACGACAGAATTTCTTTGTCAGAAACGAAATACATGATTGCCAACAGTTGTGCAACCTGGGGAGATATAATCAAACACTAGAATTAGATTTGGCAAATATATTAAAAAATGTCAAGATGGGTTGAATTTTATTAATAATGGGTAGAATATACATAAAAAAACATATTAAAAAATGTCAACAGGTAGAATATACATGAAAATATTGTTATTACACAATATCTTTATGCTACTCATATAAATTATCATATGCATTGTAAAACCTTAAATAATTAGCAGGTCAACAAAAATTTCATTAAAATTCAAAAGCTTAAAATAAGTTATAGTGGCCAAAATAAAACATATACGACTTGAGGTACTTGAACATGACAAATGAATCAGAGGACTTAAACGGGTAAAAGTGAGATTGTTTCAAACAGAGGGACATATAAATCTATTTCCGAACCTATATTTACCTTTTGAAACAGTTCGGGTACCTCACTCGATAATACTAATGCGAGCTTCAGGCTAGATATAAGCTTCTCGATGGGAATAGAAAAGAGATCAACACGGGTTTTCCTAGAAAAACAAAAAAGGAAAAAAAATTAATGACAAATAATTATACCACTACTAATAGTATGTAGAGTAGTCGTTCCTCAAAAGGATAACATTAATACCTTGTATCCTTGCTCATCTTATACGCCAGCCAACTTATCATGTAAATGAGATGGGCTACGTAAGTTCCACAAGAAAACTTGATTTGGCTCTTCTCAATAAAATCAAAGAAATCAACAAAACTAAAGAGCTTTCTTTGAGAGTGTGATTGGGGTAGGGAGCTCAAATTGTATACCAAATTAATGCAATCCAAGAAAACAGCTTGTGCTTTCATGGTTCTATTGTTGTATATGTGGTCTTTCCCTGCCATGTAAAAAATAGATATTATTCCATAATGAAAACACTCCATTACTTTAACTTCTGTTTACATGTAATAGAAAAAATATATGGTTTGAGATGGTTACCTATTTCACTTAGAACACTTAGTAAAGAAAACGTACAACTACGTTCCCAGTCTTTAGGGCCCTTTGACTTGATCAACTCTTCTCGTCGCATCCTTTCAGTGGACAGAAGATCATCTTCTGTGACTCTTTGCCGAGAATCGGAACCTTTTTTCCTTTTCCTGATTAGCTTTAGTGACTCTTTGCAAATTTCAACATCTAGCATTAACTTGCACTTTCTACAACTAATGTGATTGGATTGAAATCTCGCTTCTTCAAGCTCCTTTTCAGCTTTATCGAAATCTTGTGACTTCCTATTGATTTTGCCTGAAAAAAAGATATAGATGATGGGTTGTGCGGGATACTGTTTTATCTCTAACAGTTGACAAGATTATTGCTTGAATGGAAATGGGTCAATCAATGAATAGATATATTCATATTTGATAGCTATCTACAAATAAACTGAATAGACAATTTAGCAAAAAAGATTTCAGATCAAACTAACGTGTCTGACTCGTTTTAACCGGTACAAAATTGCTAATTGAATGGTTAACCAGCCCGCTAGACTATACCATTTTGTCACCTCTATAGAACTTAGACTAAAAAACTAAGGCTTACCCAGCTTGAAAATGCCATGCAAAGTACGAGGAACATCGCTGTAAAGAAAGGGTTTTTCCGTGTTTCAAAACCTCCGAAGCCTCGATTCCATTCCCCGTCAACTCCAGAATTGTTGCTTCCTGATAAGCAAACCACAATTTTTTTTAAAGTTCTGATTTTTTAATTTATATTTTTTATTAAAGCGTGTACAATAGTGCATCAAAAGCTTACCTGGTGAATGCTCATTAGGCAGCATATGAAATTATTATTTGGAGGTAATATGAAATCTTCAGATGTAAGTGACCATGCGCGAGCAGCCACAATAGGATTCGTAAGATATGCATGCACTCTTTCTCCCCTTTATTTTTTAATGACATCACAAAATTCTCCTCAATAAGACGATACCGATATCTATGACCTTCTCTTGCGTACTTAAGGGCCTAATAGAAAGCATACGTGATTAGTTTCAAAATGAGCTAATACATCCATTTCTTTCTTGCTCTGTCCCATAAAGGTAAACGTTGAAAACCAAAGTTATAATAAATTAATGGATGTACCTGGGTCATTGATCCCATCGCTAACATTCTTTCACTCAAATCATAGTAGAGGTGGTCTAGCAGACAAGCCGACTTCAACGAACAACCAGCCTGGAATAAAAAATGATAGCGATAAGACAAATCATAGTTGTAACGACCCGGAAATTTAATCCAAGTTATAATATGACAATTTTACATGAAAGTCTACTTTAAAGTAAACAATATATGACACTTGTATAATAAATGGGCATATATGTTGTAACTTATTTGATAAAATGTAAACTACATCATGTCAACAAAATAGATAAACATAAAAGATATATTATAAAAACTTATAACGTAAACAAAATAGATAACATTCTTTCACCCAGATCATAGTAGAGTTGGGCTAAAAGAGTTTACTGACCATGGAATGTAAAAATGATGGTTTATAGAATATCATAGTTGTAACGGGGGTAGTGGTTATGTCTAGTACTACAAACATAGATTACCAATAAACAAGTTAAATAAGTTAGTCGATAATGATCTATAAGTTAGTCCCAACTAGAAAGCCAAATTTATATCAATAAATATGTTTTAAGGTGAGCTTGTTAATAATAATATGTTCGCATATACAAAAGATCAAAAACTATGTAAAGACTGGCAAAATCTTGACATCAAGTGTTGGGGTGTTGTCAATAATGTCGATCCAGTTTAAGGATTTTTTTTTTGAACGGCAATTTTTCCAACTCACAAATATATATTTCAAACATGCCTACAGCGAAGCTTCTACAACCTTTTGGTTAGTAGGGAAATCACTTATCACTGGACCAAAGACAAGTGGCAAATAGATAGTAGAAAGAATCGAAACCGGGATCCAGTTTAAGGATATTTAACGTATAATTTGAAATCAAGAGTTCACAGGGGATTATAAAGTGGTCTTTGGATAAAACAATCTATAAACACGTTGGAACCTGTTAAAATAAGTTTCGACTGCAATATGTGAGAAAACACTCTAAAAAGCCTAACGGGTCAAATGGGTCAAAAATTATGATGGTTGAAAATTTTGACGGCAAATACTTAAGTATGCAAGGACATAAAAATATAGCCAATTATAATGACCCGTGAATCACTGCCCGTCAATATGAACAAGTTTTATGAGTGTGTTAGAGTTAGGTGTAAATGGGTTAGGGTTGACCCGAATGACCCTGTTACTTAAACATAATGTTTTTTTCACATGATCATACCTTTTCGCGGATATAGGAAAGCATCCTCTCAAGCTTGTTGTTGCTCCCCCCGTCTTCCTTAAAATCGCCATAATGCTTTACAAAACATTGTTCAATCACGTTACTTTGGAATTGATTGCGGATCATCTCACTCTCGAGATGGTTGTGGTGGCTTTTGAACTGCCACAGCATTCCCACCGCCTTACTATCATTCTTCTTAAAAAAAATTAGTATCTCTTCCAGTAGACGGAGTTGGTGAGTATCTTCATTATGCGACTATAACAAAAAAATGGTTATAAAAAGATTGTTAAAACATGCCAAAAAAGAAAAAAAAAAGATTCAAGAAGAATAATTACCGTTATTACAACATCAAAGACAAAGAGAAGCAGTTTTGTAGTATAATATAACGTACGGGTATCTTTATAAATGAAATCATTGTTACTCCAAAACGACATACCTTCATTTATATCTTTGATAAATGCCTGTTTGCACCAAAAAATATAAGTAAATATGAGTGAGTGGGGACTTATAAAATGACATATTTGCATAAAAATAATATACTCGTTTCACGGATTATTCAATAATTAGGCACCTCATGCACCTCCTCGCTAAAGACACGGCCACGAGACACAACTGTTTGACCTCGCAAGGAAATATAATGACCAATATCATGAATCATTGTTGTTTACATCAACTCCCGCTGCATTGATAGTTACAGGTGGAGAATAAATGTCCAATATAAGAAATATTTACATATAGATGTATTATTGCAAAATAGAGAGATGCATATAGTATGATTAACTTACCAAGCACGTCTAATGCCCGGTTCAATATGCTAAGTATTGATTGGAGTGCCTTTTCTCTCTAGAATTGATAATCACATTTATCGCCAGGACGAAGATGAGGACTTTAAAATAAACTCTGAAAGCATATCTTCTAAGAGGGCGATATGATGATGATGCTATTCGATGGTATTACATATTCGTGCGTTTATATAACTCCTCTCATCCTCATGTCAATTGAAGTTGTGCAAAAAAAAAAATATATTCGGTTTTCTTAATAAGTGTATATCAGGTTTATGTAATCATATCAATCTAGTAAACAAAGGGTTTATGCTGAAGTCGTCAAAAGAGTATTTGTGAGTCATGGTCTCATTGATGTATAAATACTACAATACATAATACATGATTTCGTAATTCTTATCAAGAATGTGAAATGGCTGAAGCAACTCGTCATTTCATATATACACTTTTAAGACTTGGATTTTTTCGACAAAGAAAAACAACAAAGTCCAATTAATATATTGCATCTACTAATTGTAAAGGTTTTAAATGTGAATTAAAAAATTATTAGGCAACACTAATTTTCATAAAATAAAATTAGACAACCAGTGTACATGTGTTTAACTATACAATAAGCAAGATATCGTTATAACCTGCTTTATACACCATTCATTTGTCCCTCGACGATCTTCAAGTTCCACCTTCAAGGAAAAAGAAGTCGATGTATTAGAAGGAGTTACTCGGGTCTATTATACTTACAGCTTAAAGATATAGAGTAAATTACATATTACCTTAAACTTATTAGCCAAGTGTTTTAACACGTCAATGAAGAAAGGTATTTTTTTCTTGATTGCAAGCTTCACTCCTAATTGTACCATATTAGCGTCTTTGCACACCTTAGCGTGTTCAACCAATGCTACGCCAAAAAGTTTTGCACTCGCTTCTTCATCATCAAATTCTATTTTTTGCATCAGATATTCGACGAGCCACCTTCTTCTCGCCATATCTCCATCAAAAACCTCGAACCACTCATCAATATCTTCTATAACATCAACCAGCCCACTAAAATCTATGCCTAGATTGCTTTGAGATAAGCATAGTATATAACAAGCTATAATATCCATAAGAAGGAGTGGCTTGCACGTATCATGATGATCACGAGTATATGTTGAATAAGGTGGAACTAAACTTCTAGTGTTGTTTACTATTCCTAACGAACCCATTAACGAACCCATAAACTCGGGTATTAGAGTCTTAACAATGTTATAATCATAACGATTTGTTAAAAGCTTAATGTAACCAACCCAATGGTCATAAAATACCGCTTTAATTTCCAACACCGGGACTAACCGATTTAGACATTTGAGTAAGAAGCTATAAGTTTCAAGTAGCGTGCGAAGATCTGAAGGGCTTACCATTGGCATTACTTCGCGGAGATAATTAAGACCCGTGAATATAAAATTAAAATGTTGGTTGTAAAGTTTTTGGAGTTTGCCCACATGACCACCATCGCACCTAGATAAAACAGTAAGGTGTAACTTTGTACAATGATATGCTTGAGAAACGTTGGTGGCGTTGTACGTCGTCATTACATTGACAAAAGTAACACCAGAATACGCCATGCTGTAATTCATGTATAAATTTTTTATGAGACGATGATGTTGTTTTTTATGAGACGATGATGATGGAATTTATGGGACAATGAAGTTGGAATTTATTGAGACAATGTCCCCCCAAAGGCCCAAAGCCCAACTACTTTTTTTAAACCCTAATTTCAATCGAAGCAACTCTTTCCTTTTTGTATTATATAACATTCTTAGAAAAAAGTGATTTTCACTTTTTTTTAAATTCACTTTTTTCCATATTATAATATAGTATATTTTAAAAACAGCACTGTGTTATTAAGTTAAACTTTTTATTTTTTTAAGTGGACTTAATTCTTTAAAACGTTAAGCGATAAAGGTTAATCTGTTCAACTTATTCGGGGAAGACGTGTCTTTGACTTAGATATACGTAACTTAACAAGAGTACTCACGCGACCATTTTCTGACTCTTTCCATGGCAACTCTAAAAATATGTACCTTCGGATGGGATGTTGACTAATCACATTAAATGCATATTAATGTAAGATTGAATGTTGATTAATTACATTAAATGCTGATGGGATGTTGACTAATCACATTAAATGATGATTGGATGTTGACTAATCATATTTAATGCTGATTAATGTTGCCATATCCGGGCCAAGGCCAGGGTCCACATGTGATTAGTACAGTCCAGGCCTAGAGGCCTATTCTACATACTATACGACATCAGACTTCAAATCCTAAATCTCGTATACGAATGGAAAATATATCTTGTAGCAAATGTTCCATCATAAAACATCATTTTAAAGAATAAAGTCTAACTATATGTATTTGAGTCCAATAATCTAAAAACATAACAATTCCAATAATCCAAAAACATATCTATGAGATGCCGAATGAGAGCAATTTAACAACAAAGTCAACAACTCTTAAAAACATTAAATAAATGAAAATCAAATGAAATTAGAAGGAATAATAATAATTATACCTTGAATGAAGTGTGATTGAATTGAATTAAAGGCATGACAAGAACAACATATGACAAATGAAAGAGAAGAGAGTAAGCATCATGATAATTAAAGGAAGCAGGATGAGATCCAAAAGGAGATCCGCTTGTATCATATGGTGTGCAACAGTGGTGGTGTGTGACGGTGGTTAAGTGGTGGTGGTAAATGGCATTGAAGGTTATAAAGTTAAGGCTTGTGAAAGGGAAGGGGAAAGGTTTAGGGCTTTGTGAAGGTAATGAAGATTGGGGAGAAGGATATAACGCGCCCAAATTTTTTCGTTTATTTTAAAAGAACCGCATAAATTTTTAGGAAACAAGATTTGGTATAAAGAAAAAATGAAAACATAGAACCCGGTTTCATATAAGGAAACATGGCTCTATATAAGAAATAGTGCCCGGTTTTTTATAAGAAAACATTAGCCCATTTTTTATAAGAAAACATGGCTCTATGCTCTTTTTCATAACTCTCACTCCTTATAGAGCCCGTTTTTCATTAATATCGGGCTCTATTAAGGGGGCTCTATGTCCATTTATGTATTAGTGTTTATCGAAACCATTTCATACCAAAATGTCAAGTACATGTGCATCAGGATGTAATGACGATACGAAAATAGTAGTAAGTAGTATTATGATTTTGAAAATAATTAGCGGTGAAATGTACTTGTAATGAAAACTGTAACGAGCAATAAAGTGTACCAACTTCTGAACTCATATCTTATTTATTGGTTCACAAATTCATTTTACGAATTATACATAGCAGCTCTAATTTATATTCTGTTTACAAATTCATCATACGCAACTTTATCTCTTTTTTTTCTTTTCTTTTTTCTTATTTTAAAAATTCATCTCAATCCTGATCCATACTTTAATAACGTTACATCTAGTTGTCGTTGAACAATCATGACCTGAAAGTACAATCATGACCTAAAAATACAATGGGAGTGGTTATTAAGACCCCCGTAAAATGTTGCCAATACCACCCATAAGTTTTTTGAATTTTTTTATTTTTATTTATTTTTTAAAATTTTTTTGTGTTATAAAACTGTGAAACAGAAAGTGCAGAACAAAAATTATAAAGTTTGACAAGTTAAAAGTATTAAAATGTTAAAAAAGGAACATATCCTAAAAAAATGTGTTATACTGTTAATTGCGGGACAAAGGAGGTGAAAATGGTACATTTTATACTTTATGTGGGTTAAGGGGGTATTTATAACACAACCAAAATACAATAGGTATGATACTATAAAATTATGACAAGTGACATACCTTTAATATTGTGACGAGGGTGGTTATTTGAACCCCCTAAAATGTTGCCAATACCCCTAGTTTTTTTGGTTTTTTATTTATTTTTTTATCATTTTATTTTGTTTTATTTTTTAAATTTTGTTTGTGTTATAAATCATTATTCTTTATCAAAATCATGCAGCTAGTCTTTATCACTAAGAGCAAACGGTATGGTGATATACCACCCCTCGCCGTTTTGACATGGCGCTCGCCACTCCTTCGCCACTTGAACTAGGTACAATATCCTTCTCCACCACACCAAGACCACTCCTTCGCCGTTCTGCTTGTTACTTATTTGAGTATGAAGTAGTCATTTTATGTTTGTTTAGGCGTATTGTGATCTTTGATATGTAGTGTTTGGATATGTGTTTATAAAAATGGTTAAACATGATTTGACTAAGTATATAGGCCAAAAGGGTACTTATGAATGTGTGTTTTATCATTCCACAATATATATTGGTTATAATAACGTCTAAAGGTAATAAGGATTCGTTGTTATTAATGGATATAATCACTAGTTAAACTTAAAGGCCAAAAGGATTTATAACTTATGTTGTTTTGATTTCTAAACTTATAAACACTATCCTAAACATTCACATTGTAAGATTATGATTGATTGCTTGACTATTATTGATAACAATAGACCTATATATAGGATACAAATGAACCTTCTAGACTATGGGTTGCCCTAGAAGCTATACAAAATGGGCTCGGGCCAATGGGCCGATTACACTAAATATACAATATAATATGTACTCTAATACCCCCCTCGCAGTTGGAGCAGGAGATTTACAAATGCTCAAACTGGATCTAAAATCAGCAAACAACGGGTGTGGGAGTACTTCTGTAAAGATATCTGCATACTGAAATCGTGAAGGGACATGAAAAACTCGAACATGACCTGCTGCTACTTTGTCACGAACAAAATGAATGCCAATCTCTATATGTTTGGTGTGTTGATGTTGTACCGGGTGTGTTGATGTTGCACCGGGTTTGCAGACATGTATACGGCACTGACATTATCACAGTAGACCAAGGTTGCTGTGAAAAGAGGGGTATGGAGCTCACGAAGAAGGTTGCGAATCCAAGATGTCTCAGCTACATCATTCGCATCTCCGCGGTATTCAGCCTCAACACTAGAACGAGAAAACGTGTCCTGACATTTGGAAGACCACGTTAGGAGGTTGTCACCAAGAAAAATATAGTATCCAGAAGTAGACCGACGCGTAGCCAGACAACCTGCCCAGTCAGCATTAGAGTAGGCAATAAGCTATGATGTAGCAGACCAAAATAGCTGTAATCCAAGATCAGTGGTTCCTCAAAGATAACGGAGAACACGTTTCATAGCATTAAGGTGTGGATCTCGAGGATCATGCATGTAAAGACATAACTGTTGAATTGCATATGACAAATCGGGTCGGGTAAAGGTGAGGTACTGTAGTGCTCCGACAAGGCTGTGATATAAAGTAGGATTAGTGACCGGTGATCCTTCAGGTCCAAGCTTCTTTTCAGTGTCCACTGAAGTCCTGCAAGGGTTACAATTAAGCATCTGTGCCCGCTCAAGAATCTCGGTAGCATATTTCATTTGAGACAAGAAGATGCCAGCGGTAGTACGCGTGGCAGATATACCGAGAAAATAATTCAGTGGGCCAAGGTCTGTCATAGCAAATTCCGCATGGAGCGAAGAGATGATACGTTGCATGAGCGAAGTAGAAAAAGCTATAAGAATTATATCATCCACATATAGTAGTAAGTAAGCTGTATCTGGCCCTTTGTGAAAGATGAAAAGAGACGAGTCGGTTTTGCTGTGATAGAAACCGGCTCGAATAGCATAACTGGAAAATTGCTGAAACCAAGCTCGGGGGGCCTACTTAAGGCTATAAAGCAACTTTTGCAGAAGCCAAACATAATCCGAATGAGCAGAATTAGTAAATCCTGGTGGCTGGTGCATGTAAACCGCCTCTGTAAGATGGTCATGAAGAAATGCATTCTACACCTCTAACTTATGAATAGGCCATTGTTGAGAAACTGTAAGGCCAAGAACAGTCCGTATGGTAGCAGGTTTGACAACGGGGCTAAATGTCTCATCGCAGTCGATACCTTGTTGTTGACTACGACCATTTGCAACTAGTCGGGCTTTGTATCGACTTAAGGACCCGTCCGCATTATATTTGTATTTATACAGCCACATGGAGCGGACAGTGTTGACATTTGGTGGGCGAGGAACAAGTACCCAAGTGTTATTGTTGATGTGAGCATTATATTCGTCGCACATAGCTTGTTTCTAGTTAGGATATCGCAGGGCATGGAATGGAGATTTAGAGATAAGGGAGGAGGTGGTAACATGTAAGTTGTATTTGGGGTTAGCTTTTACAATTCTGACTTTAGAACGTGTGACCATAGGGTGTTGCGAGGTGGGTGGTGGTAGGGTGATTGGTGGTGTCGGTGTTGTTTGTAGTGATGGTGTTGATAGCGGAGTTGGAGGTGTTATTTGTGGGTTTTTTTGTAGGGTTGTTTATGGTGTGGTTTG
>BQNB010077422.1:0-26856 GCA_026074375.1 Tanacetum coccineum | reverse complement strand
AGAAAGAAAACTTGACCACAAAAGAGGACCACGTAGAGAAATTTGAAATTTGGTTACTGCTTATCAAATACCAAATTTACACATTCATTCTCCTATTTCTTAACCATTCTAGTTCCCATCGTAGCCTGTTAATATAGCATAGCAATGAGCCACGGTTAAATTATACAATCATTAGCCACAAGAGGTGTTTGGGATTGCTTATCCAAGTACTTATCTGGTCACTCCTAGGCAAGAAGTTTCGGTAAAACTTTTGCATTTCAATCTGATAAGCACTTTTAAATAAGCAGTCCAACACACCCTTTAATATAAAGTTGGCTCGTTGATTGAAAACATACATTTTCTTAGCGACATTCTTGTCATTTGTCTTATATGTCAACTTCCAACTGCTGAAAGTTAAGGATGACGTGTCCTAAAAACTACTGATGTTTCCCTCATTTTTTTTTGGAACGCCAATTTGTGGCTACATGGCCCCTAGCCCAGAAGGCGTAACTAGCCCACACAACCAGGTTGGGTCCAGCCTAGAAGGCAATCTGAACCTCTTATGGTTTCAACTATGTTTGTAAATAATAAGTGTTACATTCATTGGAGACTATTTCGAAAAAATGGTTATTATAATAGCTAATTGGATCATAATATCTTGAGAGGGCATTACCTACTACATATTGAAAGTGATTATGTGATATGAGTGAGTTATTCCTCGGTAATACGATAGTGTTTGGATACGTTTTGTGCCAAATACCCGTTAAACATCCAATAATCATTATTAGTGTTGTTTCATAATCTATCTAAACATAAAAGCACAAAACAATTTTAATTAGCAACCCCGACTACCACTCAAAGTCGATCTTTATTTAATTGACAAAACGCTAATTATTTTCCTACTCTTAAACTCTATCTGATCACTACTTCTACTACCACTCAACCTTAAACTTTAATATATTATTACTTATATTTTTTGAGACCTTTTGGTAATTACTCCTATCTCGTCTTTTCCCCTTCGCATGTTCTTTAACCGGTCAATACTTCTACACATACATTATAACAAATTCAAATTAAGTTGAAAGGTATTTTCAACACTTACAACGCAATAATAGTCCCTAGACAACATTTGTTTATTCAATTAATAATCCCACAAAACAACATAACAATGATATGAGAGTACCTTCAACAATGTTATTTAATCGTTTCAGAGTGATTACACAACCCGGTTCAAGAGTTCTTTCTTTGGAAATGCCACAGTACTGCTCATGGCCATTAAGGCTCCTCGTTTCTTCGTTGCTTCGCTGCTAAATGGACGATAATAATACGACAACAAAACTACAATATAGACATAACAAACTGCATAAGAACATATTGTTTTGAAGTGTATCATCCTGGGATTTGTCACGTTGATTTCCTTTGTTCTAATAATAAAACACACTGCAGGAAATATGAATCATCATTATACTACGATCTCATATATAGGTGGCGAATTATTTTCATTAGATAAGTCTTATTGAATTGTAGTGCGGTACACTCATTCTTCGGCACATGTAAACACAATTATGTTTATAGCTTACTTGCTCATCTGCAGTTATAGCATCAAAGTAAGGGGATGATTGGTAGTGTTCACGCATAGTGGAACTATTTCCAGTCATTTGACAGACTCACATTGTAAAAAAGTTGAATAAGCAATTTCTTGAAAAAAAATAATCATTCAAGCATACCTGAAGAAAGGAATAATCGTTAATACAAATATTTCTTTAATCACGAATAGCCCTTGGAATCAGCAACAACAGATCAGCAATGACATTGATACATCTGGCACTATATTTTTTTGATAATGTGTAGCTATTATTAAGTAATTAATGGAATATCAATAGTGCTTATAAAATGATATATACATGTAGAAAGCAAATGCTAAGTAATTAGTATTTGTGCTCCGTGTGGCAATTCATAGGAATTTTTAAGCTGAAAATTATTGGGAGGCCTAATTTGGAGGCCTAATTTTATGCCTAAAGTGATGTGGATGGTGTTTATTGATTTGTGTAGAAGTGGGTTCTTGTGCTGCCACCAATAGTGTGCTGACACACAGTTTGGGCATAAAATTAGGCATGCCAATCAATGCTCTTAAACTAATTGTAAAGGTTTTGTATGAAATCCAATATGGATCTAACAGTGAAGATATTGTATTTGATAGAGTCAAATGCATTGTGGTAATGTGCATGCTCTTGTAATTTGAATCTCAGGAAATGGCTTTTGTCTTATGTCAAAACTTATAAATCAATTTTATTTGATTGATCGTTTAACAGACATTAAAAGATCGATCATCCCTTTGATCCTGTGTAGAGTTCAAATAAAAAACATAAAATACTACCTGCAAAATTCCAAAGGCTGCACCTTTAACTACCTCCATCATTGGGCGGACATCCATGCTTTTTGGTGAGAGTAATTTCTTCCTCCGTGCTGTCCCTCCAAGAACCTAACATTTATAGTGTCAATATGCAGTACTCCGCCAAGATAGGGTGTTAAGTGACCTTTGATCTGTATTTTAACTTGAAAAAAATACAGACACTTCTAGTATAATCCAGCATCAAGCCATATGATTTGTAAGGGTAAAAAGGAGTCATTCGAGTACCTTTCCTCCGGCTTCCTGCAAACATATCACTCCAACGACATGATCACAGGCCTGTGTCAAAAACGGAAAGAATCCGACGTTTAGTTCTTTAAATCTTTCTCTCTAGTAAAAGATACTATTCAATTGTCATTTAATAGTCACCTGTTAATTGTGTCTTTGTTAAGAGCTTGGCAACTTTCGAGTACGTAACTACGCACAAAAACTCAAAATATTATAAACAAAGTTTCTTCTCTATGTACCATCTTTTACGTCATATTTTGACCACAAAAGTCGAAATACTCCGACTATTTTTCGCAAAAAAACTTACCTTGACCTCTAACATCTTTTTCACGACCAAAATATTACAGCACCTAAAAGACCAAAGTAAACCTGTACAAAACAAAAAAAATAGATAGTCAGTGGTTATATTGACGAACTTTATAATTTTATAGCTTTATAACATTAGTTTGTAAGAGCCCATTGGTTTATAAAAAACCGGCAATACTTACATCAATAGTAGTGCACCGTGTTCCTTCACAGCTTAGCTGGGTCTCTTGTACTTAGCATCAACCTGAACCTAAAGGCATGAGCAACAATAAACGGGCGGTTATATAAATTTTCCCCAGCGTGTAAGAATTATAAAAAGTATTTACTAATTTACCCAAGCAAAAAGGATTGTAGAGTTAATTTAGGAAATCAGATAGCAAGACCAAAAAGGAATGGTTCGAAGGCTATCATGTTGTTTTTCACATCATAAAGTGCGGGTTCGGGGTTTATTCGAGCCATGCCGGCCTAGGAATGATTCAAGGCTTTGAACCAATACATGAACTGGTTTGGGACAGCACGGGCCAGGGTTAGCCTGGTTTCCCTATCTGTACTTCCAGCTATAAGATTCAAAGTTCCTAATAATTTCAATTAGCCGCATTAAGAATACAGATTACTAAATAAGCATAAAAACGAACCCTTTTAAATTTCTAAGCAATGATTGTATGCCTATAAGCCAATTTCTTCTTATTCTGACATCACCAAAAGCAGTTCTAACAAAACCATGAGTTGCAAAATCATAATCAATAAGATCCAACCCATCATCATATTCCCTAATTACAAATCAAGATTCAAATCGAAAATATTCTTTACCATCACCCATGATAATAAGGTAATTTTACCCATGATGTACCAAATCAAGATTCAATCTTTATTACAAAAAACTGAAAATTAACAAAGAGTAAATAACGGGTATTGTTTGTTTTCACTTACTTTGTCATAAAATTTTTGACACATCTTCTTTTTAATACAAATTTTACATAAAAACGTATTTGCAAACACATTTGCCAAATAAAGAAATATTTAGTTTTATTAATGTGAAGGATGATGATACATCGATATGTTTATTAAAAAAAATATTGAATTGGGCCGAACCATATAAGCCCAAAAGTTAGGTCGTAGTGTGTTTTTATAATTACTCCCGTCTTTCTAAAGTTTTGTTGTTTATATTTTTGACACATCTTCTTTTTAATACAAATTTTACATAAAAACGTATTTGCAAACACATTTGCCAAATAAAGAAATATTGAGTTTTATATAAGTTGATTTTGTTAAAATAAATAAACAATTAATTAAGAAAATCTTACTAATATGTTTGTTGATTTTTTAAAAATCAAATACCCAATTAGGACGTTTTTCGTTAATATGTAAAAGATTCAGTATAGATAAAGCTTTTAAAGGTTTACAAATATTTTCATATTATAAACTTATTCAGTATAGATAAAGCTTTTAAAAGGTTTATTTTATCGGAGAAATTCCTTTTTACCTAAAAAAAAGCTTTTAAAAGGTTTATAAAATTATGAACACAAACAATGTATTAATATATAAAGGGAGAATTACATGTATATCATTCTCAAAAGTTGATATTACATAAATATCCTTTTTAATTTTGCAATTACATCAACGTCCTTACAAAAAAAAAATTAATTACATCAATATCCTTCTCGCACTTTTAAGAAGTATATATATGTTCAAAAATCAATTAAATCATAATTATATTAATTTTAGATTATAAAACTATTATTTATCTCTTATATTGATCATGATCATATTATTCATATATACTTTTTGGCCTCGAAAGACAATAAAACGTGTTGATGTAATTACAAAAGTTGGGATATAAGTATGAAAAAAATATTGCTCATATATATTTATTTTTACGTATGCATATTTGGCCTCGATTGATGAGAGAACATGTTGATTTTTTTACGTATATGAGAATTTAAAATTTTGAGAAGGATATTAATGTAATTTCAAAAGTGTGGGAAGGATATTGATGTAATTAAAAAAGTTTGAGAAGGATATTAATGTAATTATAAAAGTTTATGAAGGATAATGACGTAATTACAAAACTGAGCAGGATATTGATGTAATATTAATGTAATATATAAACTTGAAATGGTTTATTTACTGTTGTACACAAATTTTTGAACCTTTTCGTATCATCATAGTGACATACCACAAGGGTTACTGAAAATATGATTAAGAATGTTGCACTCACTACAAAAAAAAAATCATTTTTCCACACTTTTTTTACACATTTTTAAATAATTTAAAAAATATTTTGAGTTTATTAACACATATAAATATGTAAAAAATGGTTACATAAATAAGTGTGAACAAATTTAAAAAAAACAAAAGTTTTCCACACTTAAATGTGTTGCAAATAAAATTTCACACTTTCAAATGTAAAAAATTCATAATTTGTCCACACTTTTAAATGTGGATCTCCATTTGTAACACCCAAATCCTTCACAGTTCCCATGTGTGTGGATACGGAGTGTTACAAATGGGGTCCACATTTGAAAGTATGAACAAATTATGAATTGGACTTTTATTTGCAACACGTATAAGTGTGAAAACATTTTACTTTTTAAAAATTTGTTCACACTTGTTTATGTAACTATTTTTTATAAATTTATACAGTATGTGTTAATAAACTCAAACTATTTTTCACACTATTTAAAAGTGTGGAAAAATGAAATTTTTTTTGTAGTGATTATTTTTTATGTGAAAGATACGAGCAAGTGTTTAATCATTCTATCCAAGTGTCCACACTGAACATTACTTACATTGACGTAAATAACAATAAAATTAAAATAGAAAGAGTAAACTGTAAAATCAATTGAGAGGGTTCTCTAATTGTTACACTATTATTTTTTTGAATAGAAGTATGCATTAAGAAAATTTAACATCCATAAAAATCACTCTTTAAAATCGAAGTTAGTTCTATAGAAAAAGAAACATCCTAACTAAACCTTAAAAAAGTAGAAAACTTAAAGTATGACGAACAACTCAATTGAGCTACTTGAATCTTCACAAGAAGAATGAAAGAGAACGGATTGGGTTTTTCATATTCAAGTTGTTTGAGAAGCCGGATTTTTGACTGCCTAACAACAATATCCCGGTGATCGCTTCCAACCCTTATCTGACTACTTAAAAATCTTTTATATAATAAAAGAATTACATCATTTTGGAATTTTCTATCAAATTGAATATTATGAGAAAAAATTGGACCAATCAGAATGCTTGATTATGCCACGTAGGCAAAATCGTGCGATCTATGTCAATAAAAAAGTCAAAATTCAATCAATTTGGTCAAAATTAAAAAAAATTGGTGGAGAAATATGATTAAGAAAAAAACATATAAAAATATATGTGTCAAATTTGTGAAAAAAAACTTAAAAAAAGAGGGAGGTAATTAATTAATCACACTTTAGTGATTTTATATTAAATTTCATAAAAAACTAAATTATCTTATTGGCACACTGTTAATTAAAATAATAATTTTTACACAAGTTATTCACTTCCAATCTACTCACAAAAACACACAAATAACAAGATAACACTTCTTAAACTTTATACTCTCTAGACTTATATTTGTAAAACATCATCAACAAACATCACATAATTTTATATTACATACCACACACTAATATTTAACAGTATCTAATAACATCTCAAATCTACCCGGAGACTTTTTGATGGATTTTTCATTGTCGTCATAAAATCATGTTGTACAACTAAATTGAAAAACACCGAAGCACATAAAATATCATAAATAAAGAAAAAAGGGTGTATTCACCACTATTCAATCTGATGAGGTTCGGAAGAATTGCCACTTTTAATTCATTTTGGCTATACTACAATACTAAAATTCTAACATTTAAAATTTCTCAAAAAGTTTTTATTTCCATTAACATGATGTGCTATAAATCATATCACCAATCACGGTCCCTTTATATCTTAAGAAAAGTGTTGGTAGAATCTAAAAATGGTAAAACATTCTTTTTACAATTATATATATGTAATTGAAGAAAGAAAGTAAGGTAAATCTTTTTTGCGACCAAAACTATTGTATGCATAGGAAACAATCAAAATTAGAGGGCCTGTGCCCCAACCACCTGTAACTCACCACATTTTTTGGGTGCCACGTCAGCTTTTACATCATAACACCAACACAAAAAACCCTTCTAATCATAACACCATTTTTTGGGCTCATCTTTATTTTTTCATAACACCCCCTTAAACAAACTTAAATATTACATTAAATAATATTACACATTACAATACTTTTAAAAAAACATACGGAATTAAAAGAAAAAACATGCGAAATTAAAAAAAAAACATAACCCCGACGACTAAAAGTCTTCGTCTTCATCTTCGTGTTCAACTTGTTGCCAAATATGCTCCATAAGGTTTTGTTGAAGACTAACACGCATTTCTCGGTCTCGCAATTCTTTATTTTTTTGACGTTAAGTGTCACACCTTTCAATCCATGTAGGCTGCATATTTCTTGACGGATTAGCGTACACATCGTTCCAGTCAAAAACCGCCATCTTCTGATCTTTTAAAACCATGTTATGCATTATGATGCAAGAATACATGATCCGACGAATGGTGTTGACATGGTATTGACGTGCCGGTTGTTGTATTATTCCCCAACGTCCTTGGAGAACACCAAAAGCACGTTCGACATCTTTTCGTGCACTTTCTTGACGCTTTTTAAAGTAAGCATGTTTCGCGTCATTTGAAACCGTGAAAGATTTCACGAAAGTCGCCCATTGTGGGTAAATACCATCGGCTAAGTTATACCCTTTTTCAAACACAACATCATTTACCACATACGGAGCTACAAGGGCTTTGTCATCAAGAAGGTCATCGAATAACGAAGAATTATCTAAAACATTAATATCGTTATTTGCACCTGCAACCCCAAAAACGCATGTCAAATCCACAAATCTTGCGAAGCAACAACTTCAAGCATTATAGTAGGTTATTTTTTTTATCCCCCTACCGTATTGTCCCTGCCATAAAACTGGACAATTTTTCCATTCCCAGTGCATACAATCAATGCTTCCAAGCATTCCCGAAAAACCATGACGTGTAAGATGTTTATTATATATGTTTTCAACATCTTCCAACGTTGGCTTCTTAAATACTCGGCCATGTACAAAGAAATAATGCACTTGTTAAAATGAAATAGACAATCACGTGTAGTATGCTCACTCATTTGCAAATATTCATCAAACGCATCGGGCGTGGTGCCGTATGCCAATTGGCGTATGGCCGCTGTGCATTTCATAGTAACACTAAGACTCATTCGACCCGTAGCATCGGGTCGAACTCTAAAGAATCCAAAATGATCGGGAAGAGGATCGGCCGTATAATTTGTAATGCCGTCGACTATTTTTAAAAATAATCTACGACTCATACGAAATCTTCTTCTAAAATAATATAAGGGATACCTGAAATGATCATCGAAATAATCGGCCATCAATCGTTCCTCGGCTCCCTCTCGGTCACGATATATCGGGTTCCGGGTAAGTCGTGGACGATTTTCTTCATGTACTAAATGCTCGTGTTACGCGTACGCTTGCTCATAAAAGTAAACGTTGGTTTCTTCGTCGATTTCGAAAACGGTGCGATGACGTTCTTCATCATCATCGTTATTTTGATTCATTGGGAAAAATGGATTCATTTTTGTGTGTAGAGAGTGTTTGTGTTTTTGTGTGTGAAAAATATTTGAGTTTGGGTATAATATATATAAGGTGGGTATTGAAAAAAAAACTTTGAAATTTAAAAACTAGCCGTTTATTAACGTTGGGGGGGGGGGGGAAAATGATTTTTTTTAAACATTTGAGCCGTTACAGCGTTGGTGGGTTAACACCCAGACCAACGCCGTTGGCCTTTAACACCTTTCGGTGTCATAACGCCGGGAACGGCGTGGCCGACTACCCACACGGCGTTATGACACCTAGTACTCTTATTTGAGTTTTTTTGTTTTCTATATTCTATAAAACTTGACGCTTTTGATAACTCAACTTGATGCTTTTAAATTTGATTGCGTAGTTAAAATTTTACATGTTTTAACACAAAATATGACCATGAATCTTAAGTATAGCTGACACATTCATGCAACTATAATCATAAACATATATACAATATCAACTGCATACCCAATAGTAACAATAGCAGTCATCCAAAGTAGAGGTCAATTGTTCGAATATAATACAAAACAAATTTAATGAATCTATTCTCTTCATATGATTTCGATAATACTCTATAACATAATTTATCAAACAGAAAAAAATAGAAATTATACACATATTAAAAATAAAAAATAACATTTGTAAGTATCATGACGTTGCACGATGCGTTTAAAAACTAGTTGTATTTATAATGGAATTATTAAAACTGTTTTCTTTTTGTCATTTGGGTGGTTCATCAAACAAGAATGACTTCTATTAAATATTTGGCTATACATATGCAGGGGTGAGCATCGGTCTAAAACCGGACCGGACCGGTCCGAGACCGAATTGGTCTAAAACACCGGACCAAAATGGTACGGTCCGGTCCGGGTCGGGTCGGGTCCGGTCATCGGTCTTCGGTCCGGTCGTCATACAGGCATTATGTTTGCGGTTTTTGGGAGACCGACTGGATCTCAGGACCGGACCGACCGGACCGAAGACCGAATTGGTCCAAAACTATATTAATATTAACATTTTTATACACAAATTAACTTCCAAGATTGAGATGACCTATCTGTCTTGATATTTTTATCGTACAGGTAATTAATCCGTCGAGGCCGAGAATAGCACAGTCCCAAACACCCTCTACACTTGCAAGACTTGCACCACTATAGGAGTGTGTGGAATAAGAATGGACAAAACAAGGTATTGTTATATTTGTTTGATTCAGTTACCAATGTTTAAATGTGAGTTAATTGCATAAATGGTCCATGTGGTAGTGGAAATGACATAAATACTCTTATTAGTGTTTGATAAATGGTCCATGTGGTTTGTTGGATATCATGGATTTCATCCATGCGTTAATTGTATTTTTTACATTTTTTTTAACTTTTCATTATTATTTTATTTCTTTTTAATTTTTTATACGGTTTTTTAAGTTTTCATACGTTTTATACCTTTTTTTCGTTCTTCTAAGACTTTGAATTATTCTAGTCACCAGAAGCAGTCTAGTGAGTGGTTGAGTTACAGACCTGGAATTAACTTCACTAAAGTGAGTTACGCTTCAGTACTCATTATATTATTTTAGTGTCACACGCAGAATCGATGTGGATAATTTTGCAAGAGGTTGTACTTCTATACTTATGTGGTAGGTATAGAGTTACGTATAAATATTTAATCTTGCTCGTTCTTCAATCACATCTAGTGCAAGCTTAAGTTAACAAATTTTTGGGGATTTTACTTCATTATCAAGTTGTGTGTATATCGGGTTTACTTCACAAGTGATCACAACAATAGCCGACAGAATTTGAGGTTGGTAAAAACAAGCCAAAGAGTTTCAAGGTTGAGATGTAATCAGCAATTCTCACTGCATTTCAAGACAAAGGTACTTCACAGTCTAAGACGCCAACTTCTCAATGTTCTTCAACGCATTCATATACAAGACCTTGATATATACCAAGTTTTCTGATTCTTAGCTTCATCTCCTCTACGGTTACTGAAGACAATAAAGTAATGCTTTGGTTTGGATCTTCAAGATTTGTGCTAAAGACGCAAGACTTCTCGAGTATAACGTACGTACACGACAATGATTGCTTCCGAGAGTTTGCAACATCATTAGGTGGTAAAATGGTACATCCGGGAATTAAGTTGACTTGATGATGTACCATGTCAACTTCATAGTCTATACTACTTCACTTAGTATGGTTTGTGAAGTATTCTGCATGCGTGAGAAGAATTGTTGCTGATCTCTTGCATGTTCCCCCAAACGGATAATCATCAAGACTGAATGTCATGATACAGTATAGAAGCAGTATTAGATGGCGTGGTTGACTGTTTCTTCTACTAAATTCCGCTGTGCACTTTAAATGTCAATGTTAGAAGATCGTTCAAGCTACATCAACGTTTCAGAATCTGCTCAAGATACGGATGTTGGTTTGGGGGGAAGCTGATTCAGAAACTTCGCCAAAAAGGAGTCTATGAAGAAAGCTTTTAAAGACATGCTGCATGAATTGGGGGGAAGTTAATCCAACTCATGCATACTACAATGGTTCCAGAACAAGTCAAGACAAAGAAGATCCAAGCTGGAGTACAAGTATCAAGACTAGAAGACAAAGACGTCATCTTCAGCATTGGAAGCGCCTTGGATGTCACTTTATTTTGTTGTATTTGTACTTGATAGGAACATTGTAAGTAATTCCGTATGCCCACATATTGGGGGAAGATTGTTAGCCTTAAAATATGTCGGCTAATACGGAATTACATTAGTTTATATTAGCCGGACACGCAGGGACTAGAAATGTCAAGTGTAGTAAGTAGATCGTGTCCAGGGCTATATATATCCCCTCCATACTTCCATGGAGGGGTGAGGATTCATTTTACTTGTAATAAGGTGTGTGTGTTTCTCTCTCTAGAAAACACACATCTTCCCATCTCTTCCACCTTTATCTCTAATAATATAGCTTTACATCTTTTTCATTTTACACAACCTCCAGATCTGTTTTAATCCCTTGTTCAAAGAACATTGCGTTTTGATCATAGAAGACGTTGCGTTTTGATCAAGAAAAGTGACTGCGTTTTGATCAAGAAAAGTGACTGCGTTTTGATCAAGAAAAGTGATTGCGTTTTGACTAAGAAAAGTGACTGCGTTTTGTTCAAAGATAGTTGCGTTTTGACTAACGTCATTGCGTTTTGTCCATTGAAAACCCATGTTTTGAAACCTTAATTTCCGTTTAATCAAAACATTACATCAAGACAAACAAACTTCATGGACTAAATACGAGGACTTTGGACTTTAATTTGGACTACATGACACTTATTAAACATCTTTAACAACAAAAATTATTCATTCACGGTTTCTTCTTGATTTAGTAAAATCCCGCGAAAGAATTCTATTTCTCGGTTTAATCATAGACTTGTAAAATCCCGTGAACGTTAATTCATTTAAAACCACATCCAACCAACATCTTATAACTCTTAAGATCCTCAATATTTTTCCTTCATATTTTTAATCATTCATCATGACAACTCCAATTGTAACTTCCACAACCGACAGTCAAATGCATAACAACATAATGGCCGGCAGGATCCATAGGGATCGTCCACCAAATGCTTGCACAGGCGATATGCACAATGGCGATCACGGTTCTTACGATACCATTGATACAAGACCAAATGGTGATGCCTTACGGAAGTGCATTCTTAAAGGTCCTTACACTCCAACGATTGTCACAACACCAGCTGTTCCTGTAACAGAGGATTCTCCAGCAGTTCCTGAACAAACAATAGTCGAGACTGTTATGAATATGACTCTTGAGAACAAAGCTCATTTTGAATCAGAAAAAGAAGCGATTCATTTAATATTGACTGGAATTGGAGATGAAATATACTCAACTGTTGATGCATGTCAGACAACTCAAGAAATATGGGAAGCATCGGAAAGGCTACAACAAGGTGAATCATATTTATTACAAGATGTCAAGGACAAACTTATTTTAGGAGTTGTCAATTCACCTCTCACGTTGGAGAAAACAATTGGAGCCTTACTAACAAGATTCTACTAAAATGATAAATGAAAATGATCAGAAACAAGTTGAAAGTTGCATCGATGCAAGTCAATGTTCTATATTTCTTAAACTACTTCAACCTGTGGTCAAGATTTGTCACAATTGTGAAGCAACAACACAAGTTGGATGAAGTTTCCATCATAAGCTCTTTGACATTCTGCAACATACCAAAGGAAGTTTTTGAACTCCATGTGCTGAAAGAATGGCCAAGAATACTAACCAGTAGACTTGTTGCTACTGCACAAACACTTCAAGACCCTTATTATCAAACATCAAAACCTCACAAAACCATATGCACCAACATCAAAAGCTTCACTTCCAACCAGAATTCATTGCAACTCCATAAGATACAAAGGCAAAGAGTTAAAAGCCAAAACAATCACAACCAAATCTGAGGTCAGCTTCTGAAAAAAGACAGTGTCTGAAACAAGCTCGAAGGGTTAATATAGACATGCAGATAAAAATATTGGCTCTCATTGCAAAGTTACTTCAAGAAACGCTACAAACCTTACCAACAACAACCTAGGAACTTCCTCAAACACAGAAACAAGAATGTGGATACTACTCCAAGGTACAAGTATGACAATTAGACTGGACAGTTTGGGAATCAGAGGGCAGTTGTAACATTCCGTATTTTCAGGTCATTTTATGACGTCATTCATTTTGTCATTTTTCACGATTTATTTTTTTTCTTTTCTCGTACGCGTTTACTTTTAATTTTAATAGTTAAGTTAAATCGCGTAAGTTAAAAATTATCATTTAACAAAATCGGACACCAAACGAATTAAAGTTTTCGTCAAACAAGCAATATATTATTTTTACAAAAGTAATAATAATCTTTTTATATTTTATTTTTATGGGTTGCGTAAAACGTTTACGTTTCGTAATAAAATACGTTTAGGCATACCCGGAACCACCAAAATAAATCTACGTTTCAACAAATGCCTATTATTATTTCCAATGTTCAAAGTTTATAAAACTTTAACCATGTTATCATGGGTAGTCAAATTGTTCATAAATATAAACTAACTAAAACATATATATTTCAAGTGTACACTTTATGTTTTAAACTACACATTTTTTTTCTTCAAGTAATACATTTATTTTACCACAAGATAGCAAAGATATTCCTAGCCCTCCCCCTTTCCTTAAATTCGGCAACCAACATCCACAAAAGGAGACCAAGAAACACAAACTAACTAGCAAGGACTATGTACAAACACTAGCAATTAAGACCTAGCCAAGACTTGTTGTTTTGACCACTTAGTCTTCCCTAAAACCCTCACCATGTTTTGCTAAGCCTTGACCACTCCTAATAGTAACTTGGACTAGCTTATAATACATATATCACATGCATACTAAGAGAATAGAAACACAACACTTTTCCTTAGTAAAAATCAACAAAACTTCTCTCTTTTGGCTCCTCCTAGCCCACGTCCCAACTCAAACCACCATAAGCAATCCATACAATTTATTTTACCACCTATTCAAGTGTTCTCACATCATACTTAAGCTATACTAAGAAGGTTGGAAGGCTTGTTAAGCATTTACAAGGTTTATTTCAAGAGTTTTCAAGTTAAGATTTTCTATGGAAAACTAGAGTTTTGTGGAAGTATTTTCTTGATAAATACTTGGGTCTTGCTTGTGTATCATCTTTACTCATCTTCATTAAGGTCTCCTAAGAACTCTAAACTTGTCATATTATCTACTTTCATGTTTTATATAATTGTGTATAGTTAAATCACCATCTAGGTATATTTTATGAAGTTATAAAATATATACATGATAAATCATACACGAAAGCATTTTGTTCAAGGTTAATATGATGTTTAAAATATGCTAATATGTTTTAAACAAGGATTTACAAGCAATGGATAACTTATATAAACTATTTGTTAGGTTATGAATATTTACTTACTTATAAAGTTTGTGAAGTTAAATAAAAATATGGGATGATTTCTTGGACTCTATGGACAAATAAAAGACTAAAGGACTTAAAGTATGTGATATTTGGTGTATTAATCATGGTAGATGACTTGTAGTATGATAACTAAGTATAAAAAGTTATTAAAACAAGTTTATATAATTAATTACATAAAAGATTAAAAAGGGCTGTTTTGGTCCGAAATTTTAGCCATGGATTTTATGTTTTCTAAAAATACTACATATTACAAGGATCGTAAACATATAAAGAACTCAAAAAACCGATTTAGAACGAATAAGATACGCTAATAACAAGTTTACGATAATTAATACTTTTATACAAATAATTTTATAAAAAGTTACTGTTCATCAGAGGTATTTATTTTTGTAAACCTCATAAATAAGTAGAACTTTCAATTACGAGAACGTGCTCGAAAGAATCGCTAAAAACGGAACTATAACGAATAAAATACGACGTTTACGGGTTTTACGATAACTAAAACTATAAAAAAATAACTTTATAACTGGTATGAACAGTAAAATTACTGTTCATCAGAGGACTAAAAATATGAAAATGTCAAATTTTGATACGTCGTCTTAATACAAAAACGTAGACATAAGAAACATAAGAAACGGGCTTAAAACGAGAAAGTTACGCATTATTTTCTAACTTGTGCACTATTTCCTGAGGTGAATAGTGTTGGTTCGTTTTTTTTTATAAATTTTTGTGAAACATTTTAGAATCATTTATATAACATTTATACACGTCTTAACCTTTTTAAATATTATTTTATGAAAGCGATTGAATTATATATTCGATTATACGAGTTCAAATACACGAATAATATTTTGCACATTGCAATGTCAATATATATTTCAAAAAACACAATTAGATGGTGTTGAGTAATTTGACTTATATACGGTATTACTTATTTCATAGTACGTAGTACTTATTCGACCTATATTTAATTAGGTTGCTTTGCGTCTTTATCGCGACGCATTTTCTGTTATACCTCGATCACTCATTCACTCAAGGTGAGTTCATAGTCTCGCATTTCAATCTTTTCAATGTTTTATAAACCCGCGAGGGGAATACATGCTCGTTTGCAAACTTGTATATTTTACTACAGTACAATTACCTTTCAATACTTTGTGAGTTCATTGCCCCACCTTTTCTCTTTTAATGGTTTTTTTAAACTGTTTTTGGGGTGAGAATACTGTGCTCGTTTTTTTCTAAAAATATAAACTTATGATTTCTATACGTAAGCGTTACTGATATTTTTACTAAGTTTGATTTGTTTATACATGATTAAAGATCGTATAGAACTATATTTGAAACCGTGAATTTTAGACATGATTGTTTTACTACGGACACAAGTGTTTACAAAGTGTATGCTATCCAGATTACTGCCTGAATATTATTGCTAAGTTACCTTATTGCCGTGAAGTCCCTACTTATCTTGGAATCCGTTACAATTGGGACTTTTTTATTGTAGTAGGCGGAGTGTTATGGAGATTATCGAGACTGACAAAATCCCCACCTTTCCTTGGGTCACTAGTTTGAATCAAGGTGCATTTTACATTGAGTGGTGTTAGGTGTTGGCAAGCAATCCCTATATTTATTAGGCAAAAAATCTATTAAGGACTTCGGTGTCATTGAGCTTAGTGCAATAATACCTGTTATATATTTAGACTGGTGAATGTGTTTCCCTTGTCTACCTTACTGGTTGTTGGACTTCGGAATTAGTACTTTAGTCCACTATTTACTTCTAGGTCTTGTGTGTCCACTACTGAACATCTACTAGATTTACTAAATCACTACTTAGATTTCGGATATGGATTTCGAAATACACACTTTTAAAATGTTGTAACGCTACTTTTTCTTTCTGAAATATTTCTTAAATTATTTCAATTTGCTATTTTACTTTACCTATGAAAGTCACCAAAAATTTTATTGTTGACGTTTTTAGCATGTATTTCATGTTATATTTTGCTAGTGGAAGATTGGGAGCATTCGAGTCGTCTTCGCGGATATATATATTTTTGAAGCTTAATAACTTGAGTACTATTTGACAAACGTTTTGCAATGTTTTCTAATACCATTATAAATGGGACCTGTATAATCTAACATTTTTACTAATTGATGTGACATTTTATAGAAAGTCTCTTTTGAGGTCGTTTTTTCTGTGGACTAGCTGCGTTTGGACTTTGAAGTAGCACCCCATTGTTACCATTCCGCTTGCAACCAGATTTTTGGGGTGTTACAGAGTGGAATGTTGTTGGGGCTAGGGAAACTGTAGGTGGTCCAGCTTGTGCAACTGGTCTGGGAATACAGTGTTTTAACTGCAAGGAATTTGGTCATTATGCTAAGGAATGCAGAAAGCCAAAACGGGTTAAAGACTCCACGTATCACAAGGAAAAGATATTGCTGTGTAAACAAGCTGAGAAAGGTGTTCAAACTTCAAGCAGGCAATCTGACGGGCTATCAGACAGGATGAAGAGATTGATGAACAGAGTTGGAAGCACATTCAGTTTCATTCGGCTAGATTCAGGGACGGTTCCTAATGCCAGATCAGGCACAGACGCTGAGCCATTAGAACAGGTTACAATACGATACTGACGAATAATGTTTTTGCCAATGACGTACAAACTTTTTGACCAAATCTGAATCCCATTACTAACACATGTGCTGTGGAAAGGGTGATAGTAATGTTACTCCTGACTCACCGGATATGTGTGAGATTGTATTCAGGCATGACCAAATGATGTAGAATGTGTATGATGAGCGTGTTGCACTGGCTTTATTTTAATTGCTAATTTAAAGCTTGATGTCGATGAAAACAAAAAGATTCAAAAGCATTAAAAAGCAAATGCAACATTGACTCAAGAGTTAAATGAGGGCAAATCATATTCTTGGGAAACTAGTAAAATCTAGGACGAATCTAATAGTATTAGGGTTAGTTGCTTAGTTGCACTTCAAAATAAACAGACTGAGTTTTGAGAGGTACAAGGCTTTAATGATGTACCGATGGACGATGGCAAACTTGAACATAAGTTAAATGAAGCTTTAGGACTTTTAGCTCAAAAAGAAATTGACATAAAGAAAGATTAAAAGTGAAAGCCTACGGAAATTTCTGTTGTTCAAAGGAAAACATGGTGAGTTTAGTCAAACAGAGTCTTTTAACAAAGTCACATTTTGAAGGTCTTGTAAAGGAGAAAACAAAGGTAATAACGGATTTGAAACTTAAGGAAGAAAAAGACATTGACAAAATAATTTCAATGGAAAAAACCAGATAAAGTTTTTGAATGAATTTGTTTACAAACGGAGTCTATCAATCCTAAACCATTCATTGTTAGCACCCAAATGCCCTACAATTTATGGAAGACCTACCTTTGCCAATCAAAAAGATTACCTCAAAAAAGGCTACATATGAATGATACATGTTTGTATCGATTCCCACATGACCAATCTGATCCAAGCAAATTGTACTCGTACCGATAGTAAGGAAGAAACTCAGACTCTTGAAGAAAGAGAGTTGATCAAAATTGATAAAGATTAAGTGAAACTTTTGACTACACAAGTTAACTAGTCTTTAGATGAAATTTTCAAACCCCCGGATTCAGCATTATGAAATTCAGTTCGCACGGGCAAATGGAATAAGAATGAAATCTTGTGGAGAAAATCATTTGTGAAACAAACGCCAAATATTTTCATAAAAACACTAGATTTCTTACAGTGTCTAAATCAATAAGCTAAAGTAGACAAGCATATAATGTCATGACAATATAACATTAATCATCTGAAGAAATTGTCAATCAAGATGGGTAAAAACATTCTAACGTCCTTCTTCATATGCGTAAACCCAACAGCGCAAAGATATGAAATCTAGTTAAGACATGTTTTTGCCCTTGCCCTTAAGCTCATATTGTGATAGTTTCGCATTTATCACATGAACTTAGCAAGAAATTGCAGGCAGATTTAAAGTACGTTGAATATCTTGTAGATGAAACTTGATGAACTTGTAATATTCTGATTAAGCAGATTTTTCCAACATGTATGATATGCTTTTGCAAGAATGTGTGTCTAAAGATTTATGTGTTACGTATTTGCAATTCTTCATCTGATTTAATGAGATCACTGGAATTACAATGCTTATTTATATCTTACATAAAGTCAGGGAATTGGCATGTCTTGCACAAAAGCTTTCTGAGAAAAATAAATTTGTAAGTAAAGAGATTTTCATGAGTTTTACTGGTTTTGCTATAATTTGAAAACACTCAATGTCTCTTGAAATCGCTTTTACAAGAATGTCAATACAAATGAAAAGACACAGTTTGCAAAGAAAAAGGCGTCAAATGTATTTCGAAAGGATCTTAAACAATATTTGAAAATAACAAGATCTGAAGCTTCATACTGCAAAGACAAGAACATTTGCAATAAGTGAGTTAATGAAACTCATTGAAAATGCAAAAGGAAAATCTTTGGCCGTGGCACTAAGTTTGATTAAAACCATCTGTTGTTCGACATAATCCAATTCTTAAAGGATTCTAAAACATCAATTTAGGAATACGCTCCCTTTTTAGACTCTTTGAGAGAAAATATTTTGCAAAGAAAAAAGCACAGTTTTAAAAACTAACGAGTCAGAGTGTTTATAATAAAACCAGTTCACTCCACAGAAAGTTGCCTTAAAAACAGCAAAGCTAGGCTGTAAGAAACACCAAATGTGATTAAACGAGGCATGTATCGAATTACATGTAGTACCACACAAACTTGAGTACCTCAGTGGAATCAGACATCTAGGAATACTAATCCTCGGCTATCTACAATCTACAGGAGTAGCTCACAAACCTAATGTTAGCAGTCCACAACTAGGAGCAATCAAAGGAAAGATAAGGTCGTTGTCAAAACACTAGTCATGTGATAGTTTTAAGAAGACTGAAGTAGAAGAAACCTGGATTTTCGTAATTTCTTAGAGTCAAAACAAAAGTCTGTAACTGCGTGTGTAATGACAGTTTAAAATTCAGGAATTCTCGAATGTTAATGTGTTTGTGCTACTTGTGGGAAAAATGTGTGTTTTTAATTGAATCATGATTGCTTATGGTTCTAAGTTTTTGAAAGCGTGAATGCTAGAACTAAGAAGCCTAATGTAGTGCCTATTAGTACTAGAAAACCCAAAAGTCAAGTGAACAAATCTGTTGCAACACCCCATAAGAAAACAGTTGCATCAGAATCCACTATCACAAATTCAAAGAGTTACTATAAGATGTTGTATAAAAAGACTAATAAGGCGTGGAAATATTGGTGGATAGCCACAACAATGCCATCAGCATATACATGGGATTTCCTAAGACAAAATGGAATATGGGTACCTAAAGTCAAGGAACGAAAGTGTGACTCAGAAGAAAGTTAGTTTTTCATAGATATGTATCTAGGATAACTAATGTCTTAAAAACTCACAACACTTTTGGATCCAATTTGTCATGTATTCCATCTCCTCTAATTTCTTGCAAATTGTACAACTAATCCTATTCATTGTTTGACTCTGGATTGCACAAGCACATGAGGCAATCTATCTATGCTGGTGCAATTTTGTTGAAAAATCCTTGTGTACCGTTCATTTTAGCAATGATCAATTTGCTCCAATTCTTGGTTATAAAGATTTGGTTCAAGGAAATATTACGATCAATAGGGTTTACTACGTCGAAGGTCTCAATCACAATCTTTTCTCGGTTGGTCAATTTTGTGATGCGGATTTAGAGGTTGCTTTCTGGAATCTACATGTTTGTTAGAGTATCTCCTGGGGAAAGACTTACTAACCGGTTATCGTTGGAACTGATCTCTATATAATTTTTCTCTTCGGTAACAACTTCTTCAATTCCCCCGATATCTGTTCTCATGGCAAATGCTATACCAACTCAAGCATGGTTGGTTATGGCATCGGAAGACTTTCTCATCTCAACTTCGACTACATCATACTGGCATTTCGATGAAAGATGTTGTGATTGGTTTACCAAAAGTGAAGTATTGTCAAGGATCAACTACTAGTTCCTCTTGTGAAGTGAGTAAAGCAAACGAAGGCTCATTCAAGTCACAAGACTGTTCCAAGTTCAATAAATAGGACGATTAATCTTTGCGTCATATGGTACTTATGTGGTCCAATGCGGGTTGAAGCATAATGGGAGAAATATATTCTGTAATCGTCGATGCACTATCCAGATACACTTGGACTCTCTTTCTACGTTAAGGATGAAACACCTAGATGTTTTTAAAGACTTTCTCACGATTGATTCACAAAGAAAATCTCAACGCCCATAATTTCTGTCGCCACTGACAGAGGCACTGAGGTTATTAAACCAAGACATTAATGCATTCTATTTTAAAAGAAGAAGGAATTGAGCATAATCAACCTCTACTCCTCAAAACACCTGAACAGAACGGCGTTGTCGAAAGATGAAAACCGCACTCTCGGTGAGGGGCTGCTCGAATGTTGCTTTTCGGCTTCCTAAATTCCTTTATTCTTTTGGGCTGAAGCAGTGCAACCGCTGCTATATCTCAAAACGATATCAATCATTATCCCAACTCATGAGAATACAGCATATCATCATCATTTAATGACAGAAAACCTTCAAATTAAACCCTTCACATCTTTGGTTGCACTTGTTATTAACAAGAAGATGGTGAAATTTAGATAAGATGAAGAAAAAAGGGGATCCGTGCATATTGGTGGGATTCTTCCACTCAGTAAAGGGATTTCGTGTCTTGACAACAATGAGAACAAGGTGATAGTTGAATCCATCCATCTCAGTTTTGATGAGTCAAAGGAGATGTCAGAGGACGTGTTGTAATGGACACTTCAGCCCTCCGGTCCCCAACTACCAAAAGGTTTTCGATTATCGACCAACCTGACCCGCTCCAGAACACAAAATGTTTCTCCTTTAGCAGATACAACTGTTCCATCACAACAGGAGTTGGATCTTCTATTTGGTCTTTTGTTTGATGAATTTTTCAATGTGGGTACTTCACGTGTCAACAAGTCTTCTTCTCTCACCGACAATTTCTGCTAACATAGACACACTACCTTTCATACGAATATTCACCTACAACTAATACCATCAAACTCCAACACATGTCATATGCTGAAGAAACAAACAATGATCAAGCAGAATTTACATTCCTTTTCTGTACACCGGTAAAGAAATTGCCGAGTCTTCCTCACGCATATTGGGTATTCAAAATGTGCATAACTTCAATCAAACCTCAAACATTCAAGATTACCGATGGACAAAGATCACCCGTTAAACTCAAGTTCGTTGGGAAAATCATCCAATCAGTGCAAACAAGACGACAACTTGCAACTGATCCTGAAATGTGTATGTTCGCACTCAGGTGAGTATAGCTGAACCGAAAAACATTAAGGAAGCAATGGCTGATTCTGCATGGTTAGAAGAAGAATGCTGGGATAGAAACTTCATGATTTGACAGACTACGAAGTCTGGGAAACATTGACAAACCTTTTTGCAAGAACGTAATCAAGCTAAATGGTTATGGAAAAACAAAAAGGATGAAGACCAAACTGTAATTCGCAACAAAGCACGACTGTAGCAAAGGGATATGCTCAGAAGAGGTATGAATTTTCGAGAATCATTTGTTCGGTTGCTCGCTTGGAGGCTGTCAGGTTTTTGTCGCATATGTTTGCACATAGTCTCTTTTCAATTTATCTGATGGTCGTGAAAACGGCATTTCTTTAATGGTCCATTAAAGGAGGAGGTTTATGTTGGCACAAACCAGACGGATTCGTTGATCTGATCATCCAGGACTAAAGTTTATCGTTATAGGAAGCTCTATATGGAGTAAAACAAGCTCCGAGAGCTGATTTATGTGAACTCTTTAAATTACTCTGATTTCCAAAGGTTTTACTAAAGGTATCATTGACCCGACCCTATTCACGATAAAATACGGGGAGGATATTCTACTTGTGCAGATATTACGTTGATAACATTATTTTTGGTTCACAAACCCTAAATTTTCAAAACGTTTGAAAAATTAAGAACGGTAGTTTGAGATGTCCTTAATGGGGAGAAATGAATTCCTGTTAGGACTTCAGATCCACCAATACCCACGCTGGTACTTTATAATCAGGACTTAGGCCATGTTACACCTTAGAGAGTTCTGAAAAAACATGGGTATGGGAAAAAAAAAAAGACAAAGCATTGGTACACCAATGGCTACGAAACCTAAATTAGATGCAGATTTGAGTGGTGAACCCGTAGACCAAATTGACTACCGTAGCAAAATTGAGTCACTCATGTATCTGACATCTAGTAGACCAGACATAGTGCAAGTTGTATGTTATTGTGCAAGATATCAAGCAAGACCGACTGAAAAACACATCAAAGAGGTTTAAAGGATCTTTCGATACTTAAGAGGTACCATTCACATGGGACTCTGGTATCCGAAGGGTTCTGGCTTTGAACTAACAGCTTTTTCAGATGTCGATCATGCTGGTTGCATTGATACTCGCAAAAGCACTTCTAGAGGAACACAGTTCCTAGGTGACAAGCTAGTCAGCTGGATGTCAAAGAAGCAAGACTGTACTGTAATGTCATCTGCAGAGGCTGAATACATGGCGTTATCTGCAAGTTGTGCTCAAGTAATGTGGATGCGGACACAGCTTCAAGATTATGGCTTCAACTACAACAAAATACCGTTGTATTACGACTCTTAGTCAGCCATAGCTATATTATGCAACCCCGTGCAGCACTCCTGTACCAAGCACATCCATACTCGGTATCATTTCATTAAAGAACTTGTTGAAAATGGTATAAATGAATTGTACTTTGTCAGAACTGAATACCAATTGGCTGACATGTTTACTAAAGCCCTTCCCAAAGAAAGGTTTCAGTATCTCGTCAGGCGAATTAGTATGAGATGTTTGACTCCAGCAGAACTGGAGGTTCTGGCAAATGAATCTGCTTGATGCCTCATCAAACATCAACATGTACATATTTTTGAAAAAAATAAAAATACAATATAAAATTTCAAAAAGAAAATACAAAATCAAAAAATCAGAAAATGTTTCAAAAAATATTCTTCTCGACATGTCTCTTGGAATCGATAACATTTACGTACCTAGAAATATTGATTAATATCGACACGGGCGTGTAAATGAAGTTCGAACAGGAGTTTCAAATGCTTTCAAAACATGTCATTTCTAATTTTTCTTAATGGCTTATGTGCAAATATCAGTACGTAACCCGGACTTCAAATAAAGGAAAGTCTATCTATAAAGATAACTTATCCTAACAATGAGAAATTCAATTTTTCTCGGTCTTGAGCTGTTCTTACACTTATCCTTACAACAAGAAAATCAATTTTCTCGGTTCTTAGATGTTCGTAATGACATTTAAAGTTTTGAGCTAGAAATTAGGATAGTTTCGCATAAGTGCGCTTTACCCGTAAAGTTGGAAAGAGATGTCTTCTAACATGATGTTTTTCATTATGTTGAACACAAATTTTTTTTTTCAGAAATATCTCACTGTCAATTCATAATCTTTTCAAAATTGTTCGTGTTCAACTTCCATCTTTCAAGGGGGAGTTTTTTCGAAAAATACCAAAGTTTAATTGGGGGAGGGTTAGGATACATCATATCACAACAATTCTTATGTATTCAAAACCATCCCAAAGTACACTTAATAACCAATAAAGATAATAAGAAATTCAATAGAAGATTGGTATAAGATGACTAAGTGTTTTAACCTCATTTTTTATATCGATTTTACAACTGGTTTCCATTTTTATTGGTGTCAAACATATGTAAGATTGAGGAGGAGCAAGGATGACCAGTTCCAAATATATTATGCTTGCTTCGAATTTTTTTCCCCATGGCCTTTTCAAGACAAATTTTAATCACACAGTATTTCAAAATCTAAGTGACTTAGAATTTAAAATAAGGGGAGAAATGTAATTAAAATGTGATCTAAAAGACTTAAAGTGCTATTCAGAAACGGTTTCATGGTTTGATCTCATACCCAGACAACATCTTATTTCACGACGATTCTGAAGGAACATAAGGTGGTAAGTTAGGTATTGTCCTATGATCAAACCAGAACCGGAGGGATACTACACAAGGACACTCCATAGTTAGGAATTGCAAGTCTTTGGTATGATTGGAGATGAATGTGTATAAGGGAAGAATGCCGACTAAGATTGAGCTAACACTGGAACAATCACAACAAGGTGTTAGTAATGACGTCTTGGTAAGCATTGAAGGGGTTGAAGAATGAAAAAGAAATGTATGGATAAAGGGTCTAAAGAAAGCAACCCTCCACACAACTTAGGCAGAAACCGGGTCAATACATATGCTGTCAGAATCACAATGTTGATTGCTGACATTGAAGACGACATCATGGACCCAGTGATGCAATGCACAACCCTTCCAGCCATTCGGGGTTTCTCTCAAAGAAACTTGATCATTTGTTCACGGAGTTTACAACTAGACTAGCTATTGGACTTTCTCACTCCGAGTTGTTAATATTGAATAGGTGGGCAGTCTGCTCCAGCCTCCAATTACTAAAAACCAAAACGCTCTTAATCGGTCTAGAGCTAATAGATTCATCAAATAAATCTCATTAGGACCCATTCCATGACTAACACATTGTCGTACATCCATAATGTTCACATGCTTTTTAACAAGGTCCTACGCATTTCCGTGGATTCTGCCATGAAACATTCAGATGATTACTCTTTAGTATTCCACATGAGAATGGAAAATCTTCCGTGTCATCATCAAAGAGAACGCCGCACGGTATAGGTGTCTTGGAGATTCTATATGAATCAAGCTTGTGTTCAAATGGAATCGATAAAGGTCCAGTAAATGATGTTGACAGACTAACAGAAAGATAGTAACTATCTGATCCACTCTTACCGTGTTGTCTGCTTTGAGACGTTCCGGTAACGAGAACAAGCAAGCATGGTGAATCTAATACATCTGTGTAGAAAAAAGACTCTACGCTTTGAGCTGGAACACCGTCAAGGAGATTCTTTGAATCTACCTGACTCACAGGTTCAATATTTATACTGAAAACGGTTCCTTACGAAACCGGCATGGTTATCTAACCAAATCCGGTCTACGAATGACAAAGCCTTTATTCGTCCACCCGCTTTATTGCTTAACTGTTTTATTTCAAGATACTTAAAGATGGAGATTGTGATGCCTATCTGCTGATGTTCGGATTAATAAAACACATGCTCATGCTCAAACTACAAAGAATTTATAAGCAATCAAGATGCAAGAATCATGTGAAGGCTCAAGAATTAAAAGACATAGACTCCGCACAAATCTGAATATACAAGATCATCCTTCAAAGTATCAAGTCTATCAAGGGGTGTTTGTTAGCAACTTTCAAGATGATGCATAAGTATGAGCATGTTGGTCAAGACCAAGATAGCCAATTCGGTGGCAAAGATCGATCAAGACGGAAAGGATAAAGATTTAATGATCTCGGACGAAAAAGTCGAACGTCTAAAGACAATGTAAAAAGGCTTAAGTTCTAGATCACAAAGCATGAAGGAACAAGCTACAACGTTGCAGAGGACAAAGATCACAAGAGCTTAACGACAAAAGCAATCTCATTGATCTCACGAAGGAGTGTCACAATGAACTCACTTCGGGGGAGATTGTTGGCCTCAAAATATTGAGTCGAACAAAGAAGTTCGTTCATTATATTAGGTCTCGGTCACTTAATTAATTATACGTTGTAATAGGCTAGAAGGGTAAACGGGTTCGTAAATGTAATCTAATAATTTTATGTGTATCTGGGTTAAAAGCCAAGGTCAATCACTGAGCCCGGGCCCAAGTAAAAGCCCACACGCCCCATGTAGTTGTGTAGGGTATATATACCATTTTCCATTAAGGAAAATGGTGTTGGTTCATTTGTAAACTTTGTTCTTGCAAGTAATTCAACGATTTTCTCTCTCTAGTTTCTCTCTCTAAACTTCTTCTAATTTCCTTCTTTTTTCTACTTGTATTCAAGCAACATGATAATGAAGTGAAGTGATTAAGGGTAACCGACATAAAACATTAATATCGTTATTTGCACCTGCAACCCCAAAAACGCATGTTAAATCCACAAATCTTGAAAAGCAACAGCTTCAAGCATTATAGTAGGTTATTTTTTATCCCCCTACCGTATTGTCCCTGCCATAAAACTGGACAATTTTTCCATTCCCAGTGCATACAATCAATGCTTCCAAGCATTC